>SKCR01033132.1:0-84870 GCA_019454045.1 Zanthoxylum bungeanum | reverse complement strand
TCCCGAGTACTCAACAGAGGGTTAGAGGCTCGCCGAAAAATAGTGGGACGCTAGTATTGAATTTGTAATTTCTTTCAAATACTTAGCTTTATTCGCTTTCAAATTATTTCGTCAATTATTCTTGGGCCTAAGCCCGGACCTGAGGAAATAGTTGAGCGTGAGCTTTGGAAGACTCACAGTGATGACAACTGTACCGCTCAGTCCATTATGCTTGCTACTATGACTCAATAATTCCGTCGACAGAATAAGGGATTGGATCCCTATAACATATTGGCGAAGTTACACGATCTTCATCGATTTAATCTTAGATCGCAAAGATATGAGTTACAGAAGAAGCTCTTCCGTGCACGTATGTCAGAGGGTACATCTGTTGAACACTACGTGTCACAGATGATTGCTGACATCGAGCAACTGTCTCAGAGGCATTGTCTTCGAGGTTGAGACCTCTATAGATTTAATCTTGCAGTCTCTCCCCGACATTTGGAGTGGGTTCATCATGAATTATAATATGCTGAACCAAGATGATACTCTTGGAGAGTTAATGTCCATTCTGAAAGAGGCTGAAAAGGAGCTTCTAAAGGGCAAGAACCGCGAGGCGCACTTCACTTCGACATCTCAGACTCCGAGGGCTTGTACCAAGCCGACTGTAGGTGTGAAGAAGAAGAAGCATAAGAATAAGGACAAAGCCAAATCATTGAAGGGTTCTGGAAAACCCAAGGACAAATCCCAAGATGTGTGTCTGATGTGCGGGAAACGGGGTCACTGGAAGCGTGACTGCCACGAGTACAAGGCGCATATGAATGAGATTAAAGTGGGCAAGGCACCGGCTTCAGGTATGTTCGTTATAGAAATAAACATGTCTACTTCTAGTTTTAAAAATTGGATTTTTGATTCTGGTTGTGGTAGTCATATATGTACTGATGTGCAGAATCTGCGGATTAGTAGGGAACTGGCTTAAAGAGAGATTGACCTCCGCGTTGGAAATGAGACAAGAAATGCCGTTTTGGCCGTTGGCACTCATATTTTGGAACTCCCCTCGGGGCATGTACTTAAATTAACAGACTGTTATTTTGTACCTAGTTTGACTAGGAATATTATTTTTGTATCTATGTTAACTCAATACGGGTATATTTTTGTTTTTAGAAACACCGGGTGTTTTATGCATAAAAATAATATAGAAATTTACACTGCTGATGCAAATAATGGTAATTATATTTTGAATATAAATCAATCTCAAACAAATAATGTAACAAACAAAAGGCTTAAAGTAAGTAGCAAATATGAAACTTATATGTGGTATTGTCGTTTGGGAAATATAAAAAAGACACATATATCCACACTTTCAAAGAGTGGGTACTTGGACGGATTTGATCCTAATTCATATGACGTCTGCAAATCTTGTTTATTAGGCAAAATGCCTAAAATACCTTTTAGCGGTAAAGGTGCACATGCCACCAATCTGTTAGCCCTCTTTCATAGTGACGTATGTGGGCCCATGTCTAGCCAGGCTAGAGGTGGATACGAATATTTCGTAACCTTTACGGATGATGCATCACGTTATGGTTATGTGTATCTTATGAGACACAAGTCGGAAACTTTTGAGCAATTCAAAGAGTTTCGACACGAAGTAGAAAAATAGATCGGCGAAAGTATTAAGACATTATGGTCGGACTGTGGTGGCGAATACTTGAGCAATGAGTTTCTTGATTACTTGAAAGAGTGTGGTATTCTTTCACAGTGGACTCCTTCTAGAACACCGCAGTTAAACGGTTTGTCCGAACGGAGAAATCGAACTTTATTGGACATAGTAAGGTCTATGATGAGTCACACTGAGCTACCTATTTTCTTCTGGTGATATGCATTAAACAGTGCAATACTTATTTTGAATAAGGTTCCATCAAAGTCTGTTCAACAGACACCGTATAAGATATTGATAGGAAAGAAACTGGGTTTCTCATTCCTAAAGATTTGGGGTTGCTAGGCATACGTCACAAGTTTGGAAGGTACCAAACTTGTGAACCTAAATCGGATAAATGCATATTCGTATGATATATTAGGGAAACCAAATGATATTACTTATATCACCCATAGAGAACAAAGTATTTGTTGCTCTACATGCGGTTTTCCTTGAGAAGGAATTCCTAAATGCTGTGATAAGTGGGAGGAAAGTAGAACTCGATGAAAATCGGAGTGATACTGTTCCTGGAAAAGAATCCTTTATGGAACATGAACAGTTCATCAGGGATGTGACTGTACCACAATCTTCGATTACACAAGGACTGTGTAGGTCGGAGAGAGTCAGGAAACAACCTGAGAGGTATGGGTTTCTGATCTCACCTTATGTAGATATTAATCTTATTGAGGATAACGAACCGGCTACATATGAGGAAGCGATACAAGATATCGATTCCACTTAATGGCAAGAAGCCATGAAGTCCGAGATGGATTCCATGTACACCAACCAAGTTTAGACACTGGTTGATGCACCAGAAGGCGTAAAGCCTATTGGTTGCAAATGGGTCTTCAAGAAGAAGACTGATATGGATGGCAACGTACAAACGTACAAAGCTAGGCTTGTAGCGAAGGGGTATCATCAACGACATGGTGTCGATTATTATGAAACTTTTTCACACGTTGCTATGATTAAATCCATTCGGATAATGCTTGCTATTGCTACATATTTCGATTATGAGATATGATAGATGGACGTCAAAATCGCTTTCCTTAACGGAAACCTTTGGAGCATGTTTACATGCAACAACCTGAAGGTTTTTTCGTACCAAGACTTTCAAATAAGGTTTGTAAGTTAAATCGATCCATTTATGGATTGAAGCAAGCATCACGGTCTTGAAACCAACGTTTTAATGAGATCATAAAAGAATATGATTTCATTCAAAATGAGGATGATCCTTGTGTGTATAAGAAGGTTAGTGGGAGCGCACTGACATTTATTTTCCTTTACATTGATGATGTATTGCTTAAAGACAATGACATTCTCATGTTAACATCGGTGAAAGCTTGGCATTCATTAAAATTCTCCATGAAAGATCTGGGAGAAGTAGCCTTTATTCTAGGAATAAAGATCTACCGGGATAGATCTAGAAAGCTGCTTGGACTCTCCCAGAGTACATATGTTGACAAAGTGTTGAAGAGATTCAACATGGATCAGTCTAAGAGGGGACAGTTGCAAGTGTCATATGGTGTCACTCTATCTTAGGACATGTGTCCTAAAACTCAAGATGAGAGAGATAACATGAGTCGGATACCGTTCTCCTCAACAGTCGGATCGATCATGTATGCCATGATATGTACGCGACCTGATGTCTCATATGCTTTGAGCATGTGTAGTCACTATCAGGCCGATCCAGATGATGGTCACTGGATGGCAGTTAAGAATATCCTTAAGTATCTTAGACGAACTAAGGATGCTTTCTTAATATATGGAGATGGAGAACTTGAGGTAACTGGGTATACCGATGAAAGTTTCGAAACCGGCAAAGACGACTGCAAGTCGTAGTCTGGGTACATATTTTGTTTGAATAACGGAACAGTAAGCTGGAAATCTTCCAAGCAAGAGACTATTACCGATTCAACAACAGAAGCGGAGTATATTACTGCAGCTGAAGCAACAAAAGAGCTAGTTTGGATCTGAAAATTCCTAATTGGATTGTGACAATAACGGGGCTATAGCACAGGCTAAGGAATCGCGGTCTCATCAACGATCCAAGCATGTTCTTCAACATTTCCATCTGATTCGTGAGATCATACATTGTGGTGATGTGAAGATCGAGAAGGTCGCATCAGATGACAACCTTGCAGATCCGTTGATGAAAGTTATTCCTCAGTAAAAGTTTGAGCGACATGTACATAGTTCAGGTGATAAATGCTTGAGTGACTGGCTATAGGCCAAGTGGGAGATTGTTGGATAGTTATGACCCATAGCGTCACTATTTGTAAAAGACATTGTGGTTTTTGTACAAATTAACTATATAGCAATGAAAATTGCCTTTTATCATTTTGTAATTTATTTACTTGGATATATAAATGGTAAAAGTCCTTATGATTAGTTCCGAATTGATAAGATATGAGATAGTATCAATCCATAATGGTTTAATCATTAAAACATCCCTAGTCATAGTATCATCGAGACTGGACATCGATAATGCGGAATAGGCTAGTATTGCACTTGTGCGTGTTATGGAAGCGTAACAGCATAGTTCTAATATATTTTAGTATAGGATACTTATGCAAGTGTGGTAGGAGGTTGTATTTATCGATGGTACGGAAACAACTTCGCTCTGGATGGACCCCGCGAAATTTCATTGGTAGTATGATTATTGTAGGCACTGTATTTTTTCATATAAGTCCGGATGATGAGTCTCACATTGAGACACTACCTCTTTAATTGTGGAAGCCGCGGGAAACGGACGTCGGAATGGAAAAGTCACGAATTGAAATTTTTATTGGATTTAATTCGCTGGATTAGCTTCGGGTTCGCTTGTTGGACCTCTGTTTTAAAATACATCCTTAGCCCAAACCCCCGCGAGACACACACCAAGCCCACGCACCACCAAACCACACACCAAGCCCACTAAAACAAGCCAAGCCCATGCCCAAGGAGTCCATTCACGCCCATCACCTTTCAAATTAATAAAATAACATATTAAACACATGTTAAAATAAAGACAAATCTCATTCCCTAATTAAAAGATACAAATCAAATCCCATCAAATACTTTCCTAATCCACTTAAATTACATTCCCTAATTAAAAGATACAAATCAAATCATATCCCTAATCAAAAGAGAAAAAATCAAATCAAATTAAATGACATTCCTAATTAAAAGATACCCCCATTAATACACAAATCCTTTCCCTTTTCACACAAGGTAAGCCCCATCCATTTGCCTATAAAAAGAACCCTTAACCGAACCATTCAACCCCTAGCTCATTCTCACGCCCAAAGCAAAGAAAATAACCCTCCATTGCCATAAAATACAACACAAAAATAGCCTCTCAAATCGTCCTCTAAACCATCACAAAATCATCCACAAACCAGCCCCAGAACACCACAAAAACAGCAGCCCAAACAGCCCTATATCCACGCCAAAAATAGCCCTAAAATAGCCCCAATTCACGCCAAAATAGTCCCCAAACTGCAACTTTAAACCACAAAAAACTGCACTCTAAAACACCTTAAATCACCAAAAAAACTGCACTTTAAAAACCCCTTTAATCAGTAAAAACAAAAAAATTAGCAGCAAAAACAATAAAAACAGCAGTAAAAATAGTGAAAATAGCAGTCCAAAACAGCGAAACAGCGAGGAAAAATGTTGGATTAGTGAACGGAAGAGTCGCAGAGCATCAATCTTTCCGATGGCCGAGTAACGCGTTTTCGAGAGACGACAAAAGAGGTTAGACCTAAGGGCACTTTCTTTATTTATTATCATTCGTTTTTATTAATTTTAATACTTTATGTCACATGAATATTGTGGATTGATGCATGATGTGAATTTCGGATGAACGGAATGCGTGTTCTCTTTTGTGATATATCAGATGGAAAATCGGACATAAATTCTGTAGCCAAATCTGAATTGACGGTATTGCGGTTTGTACTCGGGATACAATGCCACATACTACTTAAGAGACACACGTAATTCATTTCATCCAATCTTGTATTTGAGCATGACGTAGTTAGTAGATTATTTATTTACTTAGCATGATTTAATCTAGTAGGTTATTTATTTATCTAAGCATGATTTAGTCTACAATATTGTTTACTTTTAACTATGAATATATTATTTCTTTATGCACGATTTAATACTTTGATTTTGCATTAGGAATTTAGTTTACATTTTGTTTGAGTAGTTATTTATTTGTTCTTTGTGTTTGATGATTCGACATGCTCATTGTGTGATATAATATGCTGGCCGTTATAATGACTTATTTTTAAAACTTGCGAACTTAGACTTAAGATTTATTTTGATGAATGTGGACTAGATCTAAGTTACCTTTGAGCATACATATTGAGTAGATTCGGTTGGTTTATTGCACAAATCATATCATTACAAGTGACATAAGAAATGGACCATTCCGAATCCAATGGTTTGAGGTCTTCCCTTGCGAGGGGTGAGTGCGGCCTTAAATCACATTTTCTCGATTCACATCGGGTGGTGACTATATTTTATTTCTCCGATTTAGTTCCCCCGTGGGATATTCCGTACTCCCAACTAGAAGAACATCGTCGATTTCTGTGTCCTACAGTCTGGCAACTCCACTGGGGATAGATAATTGGCCATGAAATAATGTCTTGTAATGATCATGATTTGTGCTTTAGTTAACCGCGTCTATAAGAGGTTGAAAATAGTTTAATCGAAGGCATTATTAAAGCTTGGTGATGGTTTGGTTCTCTATTGTGTTGCAACCATCGGGATAATATGACTAAGTCATGATTATCTGATTAAAGAGACTAGTTGCTTGTGATCCGATATATGCTTCATACGGGGAGACACTATTCCAGCCCGAGGCCTTGCATAAGACATCCGATACTGGATCGCTATATGCAATACTACATATACTACGCCTAACAAAGATCGTATATTCCATTAAGAATATTTCTGGAGAATTGGGTAGGCACGGTGCTTTACTAGAAGCCAACCATGTCTCGTAAATCGGTAAAAATATAGTACGAGGTACGTATGTGTTCAGATAGTTCGACGATCAGATTTACTGCCAACATATCCAGGGATCTCTTGGGTCGCTTCCCGAAGATTCACCGATGACGTATGATTCGAACATAATTAATCTAAGATTAATTACGGAGAGATTTTATCTAGGATAAAATACTATTTGAAGAGAGAGAAAGATTAATTGGGAATTAATCGATAAAATAATATATTCGAAATATTAAACAAAATTAAATTTCGAAGCGGAATTAAAATTAGATTTTAATTCGGGCAAACGAATTAATTTAGAATTTATTCACGAGCAACATGAATAGTAAATTTGATTTAATTACGTCACAACAGAAAATTCGTTAATTCGGAATTAAAGAAACCGAGCTCGGGATGTGTTTGCGAGGCCACTCCGTTTTTGAATCAAGTGCGACCACAAATCACATCACTCGTCATATCGCTTGTCACATCACATGTCACTTTAGTGATAGATGTCAATTCACCTTTTTGGTGAGTGACAACTTGTCACTATTCATGATGTTGGTTGTTGAGAGCACTCATTGCCATTTTGGATCCAAAATTTATTTGACTTTTTGAAAGGTATATACCAAATTTTGGAGAACACTTTTGGCCTTTTAGAAAACAAATACCAAAACAAAGAAAACTCTCTCTCTCCCTAAGGCAAAAACCGTGAGCCATATCAAAGAAAAGAAGAATTGTTTATCTTTCAATCTTGTTAGCACACTTCAAGAATCAATACAAGGTGATAGGGAAACCATCTCAAGAGTTTGGAATCCTTACAAAGCTTGGAACTTATTCATCTTCTTCAAAGAACCTCCTTGGCCGAATACAACAAGGATATTTTATGTTCTTCGTCTTCAAAATCTGTTCAATGTAAGTGTGGTTCCGTCTCACTTCTTTGAGTATTCATTCATTTCAATGCATAAATATGATCTTGGGACTACATTAGAAACCAACAGGGTGTAGATTGATGCTCATGAAATCCAGTGCGTATCAAGATAGGATCCTTCAGTCCTGTGTACAGGTCATAGGCATCCTCACGTGTTTATGATCTAGTAAATCCATGGCTATGGTATAACTACGAAAATTAGTTCCAAGTGTTATTTAGAGATCGTAAATTGAAAGTTGACTATATTATACCGAACGGATTTGAAGTTATTATCTATATCTCAGGTATAATACGGATAGCATGTGACAGAGGGATTATACATATTCTATGACCTCGGCTTGCCTAGTTTAGTGAGATTATCCGTGGTCATCATAATCCATGAGTGGGTGGATTATGGACACAAAATTAGATTTCGTGACGGATAAACCTAAACTTAGAGAGTCGCACAATATGAAGTGTACTCGTTGAGCACTTGGACAACACGATATAAATAAAATGGATTATTCATAATACTTCAACGGATTAAGTGAGTTAATTCGGATAATTTAATCGGTTAAACATTAACACATGCATTAGGAGATTTTGTCCGATAATAATTATTGTGTATTTGTATTTGATAGATAATATGATTAGATACACATTAATTATTCGTGAAATAAGATTTTGACACATGCCATAAATATATGTATTTGTTACTTATTGTAAATAATTTACATATATAATAATAATTACACTAATTGATTATTTGATATATTTAATTATTAAATATATCAATAATTAATTAATCAAACTTTTTCATAAATGTTATGATTTTTGGTCCAATTATTATTGGTTTTTATGACATGATTTGATTGAACTTTATTTGTCAAAATGTGATTTGATAATATAACGTTTGTTTTGACTTTAATTTGATTAAAGTTTCAAAATGACCAAAATGCCTATATTTATCAACAAATTCAATCATACCACTTTAAAAAGGGAAAAAAGGTTTTTCTTCTTCATTTTGTCTTCCTCCATCCAAGCTCCAAGAAAATGGGTTTCAACTTTGTTTGATCAATCCATGAAGATTTGAAGGAAAAATCAATGAAAAAGGCTTGGATTTAGGAGATTTAAGGTAAGTCTTCAAAATCCAAAGCTTAGAAATTTGATTTCCTGTTCCTTGATGATTTAGAATGGCTCTAGGATTCTTCAAATCTGAAATTTTGGGGCTTTGTGGTTTGATGGATGAATTAGAAGCATGTTGGTATGTTTGAAGTAGTATTGGAAGAAATTATTGTAATTAATTTCCAATTTAATCAATTATTGATGATTTTCTATTATAGAGTCTTATGACCACTCTTATGGCACCTAAAATTATTCTTGGGTTGTTCATCTGTGGTGACTTTAATTGGTGTTATGATTAATTGATTTAATCTTGAAATTTTGGATTTAAAGCACGAAATTTGGAAAATTTATTTTCTAGCTCAGACCTGGAAGTGTTATGTTTTTCATGATGAAAATGTTGTCTTATGAATGTTTTGGATGTGTTTGGGGAGTTGGAACAATTGCCGGAAAGTATTTCCGAGTTGAAATTAGCGAAAACAGCCAAAAACGGCGTCACCGGGTGACTTTTGAGTTGACCGGGTGATGGCTACCTAAACAATTAATCTTTCACTGTTCGGGCAGCCCATGAACTACCTTAACACTATTGGGGCTGACTTGAGTATTCCCCATAAGTTTCGGGTGGTCGGTTCATTCGAAAATGTGTTTTGCTTCATTTTGCGGAAAAACGATTTTCGTAAAAGTTTCAAGAAGTTTCAATATTATTTATGTCAATATTTGAAATTGAATAAATAGGTTTAGGTAAAATATGAATAAATTATTCATATTAGATATTGAATAATTTATTCGATAATTTGAAAATATTTTAAAATACGATTTCGTCCTAACCGCGCTTCCGCTGCGCCCATAGCATAAAAACCTCAACAAAAATGGTATCAGAGCAGGTTTGATGCCTCATCCATTACCTTTTTTCATACATGATATTTGATATTTAATCTAATTTTAATGTTCGCACATGTTTGGATTCTATATATGTTTCTTTACTTTTTGGTTCTCCACTAACTGAAATGTAACTAAAATTTAATAGTTAAATTATGGTATGTTCTCTAAGGTGGAATTGAATTATTTAGAAATTGATTTAGATTAAAATTCTGAATTTGATGTAGATTATAGCTCCCATAAGAATATTCCTGCTTTTAAATATATTTGTAAAGTAACTTGTATTGGATACATATTTCGTGGTCCGCCTTTTCAGTACCGATGTAAATGATTTCCTGATGTTGTAGTTTTATCATGCCAAAGCTGTGCAGTTTTGGCTGATGATAGTTCATTTGTTCCGGTAGAACTTATATGATAATAGACTAATTCAAGTGAAAGTGGAAATCCTGAACGTTCCAAAGCTGTTAGGACTACATCGGTAGCTTGAGTTTGTCATTGACAAGCGAAGCCTTGATACGCCTCCTTGTGAACGTGTCAAAGCTGTCATAATAAGAAACGGTCATGACCAAAACCAGGAGTCACTGGTGAGTGATTGACAATGAATTGTCCACCTAATAAATATACGTAGGCGAGATCGTGCCAAAGTTGTGAGTCAAAATATATTCATGGGATCCTACTCTCACTATGGAATTCTATTTAATTATTGAATTCCAGTTGTCCATTTAGGATTACGGCATTACCTAAAGTAATGGAAGAGACTGCTAGGTTTAAAATCCATAACTTAAGAAGTGTGTAATATTTTGGAATTTACAGCTTTCATTTTCCTTTATTCTATATTGTTTATAGATTTATGCTTCCAATCCACTGCAAACTTATTAATTGAATAGATTTTCTAACTTTACTTTTGTTTGCATAGTTCTACAATAGGTTCTAGAAAGACAGTAGACTTTGATATTGTTAGATTAGTTAAAACCATTGGGAACTATTGTTCCGATTTTCTTGAAAATCAAGATGGTTTGTGACTTAGTTAGTCACGATAGTTAATCTAAATAGATATCTGCTTTATGATATAACTGTCTAGAAAGAATAGTTTCTTATGCAGTAAGAATTGACTTGAATAGTTCATGTCCAAGGATTCTTGACTGGCATTAAGAAAATCCCTTTATGATTTGTTTGTCTTACGATGACGTTTTTTGGCTTTTAGTGACTTTTAGAAGTCACGTGTCTGACACAGTTTACCAATAAATTATTTACAATTGTCATGAATAATTGAACGTAAATTTTAAAGCTAAAGAAAGGAGATATGTACAGTTGTGTAAAGAGAATATTGATTCCCACAATACGACAATTGTAGGTATTGGATACTAGATCTCTCGTCTTCTTAATTTAAAATAATGTTTAATAACTGTTTTAATATTTGATATCAGAACTTATGACTATTCGATAGTTACTTGTTCTGTATAAACACTTGTTACATATTTTAAGATGACTAGTAATGTCATTAATGAAAAGATAAACATTAAGAAAATATTCGGTTAACTAAATAACTTAGAACTGTGCTTTATGAGGTTTTATCATATAAGCATTATATGCTTATTTCTTTTGGTAAAGGATGGTCTGATAGGAGTTCACACCACATATCCTAATCCATTTAATGAATATTGTATTCAGGATGTGATTAAGTCTCATTTAACCGATGATCGTCATTGGACCACAAGTTTTATTAGACTAATAAATTAGACGTATGTAATTTAATGAATTATAAATTGCCTTAGATAGTTTTCTTTCCTCCGTAACTTCTTAATGAACTGCCATAACTTATTTACGTGTTTCTAATAGAGAACATGTTGAACATCTTGAATTGTTTGAGAACTTTCAATATGTTTCTGATGAATGCGGATATAATATTTTAACTGGTTCAAAGTTATTATATTTGAAGTGTTGAAAACTATATTATAAAATTCATCGTGAGTCTTTGAATTTTTCAAAGATGTTTGATATGATCAAACATATGAATTTAAGGCAATTAGTTCTAAAGTTATTTAATGAATATGATTCTCACTCAATATTAAACTTCTGCGATTCCATTTTGATGGAATTGGTCAGTGGGAGTAATCAAATCTTATATGATTTGATTCATTTGATATTGAGTGTTACTGAATTAGTTTTCAATACTCCTGGGGTTATGCTCAAATAACATTATTTCGTCTCTTTAATTTAGGTTCCATTTGTTTCTATAATTACGTATATGATATGTATAGTAGAAAATTCGAATCTTGAAAAGTTTGAAATTTGAATATTTCTTTTATATAATGGTTATATAATTGAAAGTACTTATGGCTCGGAGGTACAAGTAAGGTTTATCATTTATTCTATTCTATAGAATATTGTATTCTATTTGATAGAATATTTTTTCTAAGATCCCAAGTAATAAAATAGTTTTATTAATTGGTATGTTAACATTGGATGTTGACAATTGCAGAAACGTTTTGACTTATTGAAGTCAAATGTGAGAATGATAAACTATAATAGAACTACGTAATTAATAAGATGAAATGACCCTTAGACATCTTCCGTATAAGTTTAATAGAATGTCAGAATCATTTACAAAATATTTGATACTTAATGATTCTGTTATTTTTTTATTGAAGAAAATTATCCTATTACTTATAGTGGGAGTGATATTTGATATCGATTTTGGAAATTAGCATTGAACCATAGATCTAAGATTGTTCATAGATTACTACGATCAAGTTTTGAACTTGATTAAGATTTCGTTATGAATATTTCATTAAATGTGCAAATTGTTTGCGCAGTAAAAGAAAAGTGAGTTTAATAAAGGTTTGAGCTTTATAGTATGACAGTGAGTAGGTTGTACTCAGTATTCTGTTGTAGATTCTGAGAAAACTTATCTCTAGTAACACTTATTGAACAATTAAAGATCTATTGGTTAATGTTAATATTAAACTATGTATTTTGGCTAAAGAATGCAAAGTGGCGTTCTTGAGTGATTTCTTCGAATAAGATATTTTCGTTGTGATTTCTCTATTTGAAGAATTCATTATAGAATGGCCCTAGAGTTTGTATTCTTCTAAGATCGTAGTTTGATATATTAGCTTATGCAACCTATTGTAGACTCAGATAAGCTTTCCGAAAATTCGTGTTCTCTGATTTTGATATCAGTCAGATTGTCTGGTTTTATCAAAGTATAGAGATTATGTATTTGTCAGTAGGGTCACTGGGAGCGTACAAATTTCTTTCTTGTACTATATATCCTAAGTCTTCTTTTCTCCATGGTACTAGTGGGAGTAGTCTCTGTTATATTTGATATAAAGTTTCATATATGATATAAAACTAAAAGACTTGTGAAATACTCTCATTAGTCACATTTTAGATATGATCTAATAAAGGAAATAGTAATACTATCTATATGACAATTAATATAACTGTTTGACAGTTAACGTGTCTTTTATATAAATAGTATTCATCTTTAGTAAAATATGATTCCTTTGTCGAAATATAGATTGATTGGAATGTCTCGTCAATCTTATATATCATAGGATGATGGCATAATAAATACTGTATTATATGCAATTATAGAAATAAATTTAATCATAATTGCTACGAGTTATTTTGATATGCTGTAGACCATATGATGGGTCTTGAAACATGTTCTTTGTGATCTTTGAGATATTAACAATGAGTTTCTAATTCATGGAGGATTTAGTCTGCAACCATAAGGTTAGAATAGTTTTGATCCTAATTATGACATTAAATGGTCTATATCATATAAAGTAAAAAAAGATACAGTGGGAGTGTCACCATTGATTCTACTGAACTAGTGGAATCAGTTGTAACTTGCGAAGTATTAACTTAGCAAGTTGCATAGTGACCTTATAGATTAGGAGTTTTCATATTAGTATAGTGCTTGCAGTTGTCTCATAGTATTTGGATTTGATTTCTAAATACATAATCAACTTAGTAACTATAGCACTATACTGATATAGCGTCTGAGTCATATTGATGTGGAATTTGGATTCTGCAAAATATGAATGATGCTGGCTAAGGAAAATAGTTGGGTTTGTTGGACAGACTCGATTTGCTAAAGCAGACTTACTTATTATTGCCTACCTTTTGAGTGCTGATGAGCTCTTGAGGGCCATGAGTATGTGAAACACACTAAGATGTGAATAGGATACCATGGATTGGCATTGGAGCAAGTGGGAGAAATTGTTAGGGTTGGAGCTCGGAGTGCTAATCCAGATCGTATTTATGTCAGATTCATAAATATGAACAATTCAATTTTCCATAATATTACTAATTTAACGGTAGCACCTTTCTCTTTTATACACTAATTCAATTGAATTACGATTAGATCGACACAGACTCTGGTTCAGTGATACATGTATATTAGACAAAGACCCTAGGATTTACAGTATAGTGTGCAGTTACAATGTAGATTGTAATTGACATTGGGAAGCGCACTATTAGTTGTATATCCTTAAATAAAGTTTCTAGTCAAGATTTACTATCACGAGTCGGTTAGTAAAATCCACTGAGACTAGTACATGTCGTATATCATGACTCGGTCTGATGGTTTATCCCAATGAACCATGAGTCTCGGGAGACTTGTATAGACACTGAAAAACTCACTGAAGGTTTCCTAATAGATGGTACACCAATGTCAATAGGAACCTTCTCCAGTTGAGAGAGCATAATGGTCCTTATACTTGAGATACCATATGGGATATATGAGTTATCCTCATCACTTTGATGTCAGTTATGTCAGTGATCTATTCATGATCAGGCCTCCGTCTGTTCGTTGGCTGTGGACTGATGCTCATGATATCCAGTGCGTATCAAGATATGATTCGTCAATCCTGTGTACAAGGCATAGGCATCATCACGTGTTTACGATCTAGTAAATCCATAGCAGTGGTATAACTTCAGAAATTAGTTCCGAGTGTTATTTAGAGATCGTAAATTAAAAGTAGACTGTATTATATCGAACGAATTTGACATTGTTATCTATATCCCAGGTATAATAAGGAAAACCTGTGACGGAGGGATTATATGTATGCTATGACCTCAGCTTGTATAGTTTAGCGAGATTATTCTTGGTCGTCATAATCCATGAATGGGTGGATTATGGACACGAAATTGTATTTCGTGATGGATAATCCTAAACTCAGAGAGTCTCACAATATGAAGTGTACTCGTTGAGCACTTGGGCAATGCGATATGAATAATACAGATTATTCATAATACTTCAACAGATTAAGTGAGTTAATTCGAATTGTTTAATCGGTTAAATGATAACACATGCATTAGGAGATTTTATCCAATAATAATTATTGTGTATTTGTATTTGATACATAATACGATTAGATACACATTAATTATTCGTCAAATAAGATTTTAACACATGCCATAAATATATGTAATTGTTATGTATTGTAAATAAAAATACATATATAATAATTACATTAATTGATTATTTAATTATATAATTGTTAAATATTTCAATCATTAATTAATCAAACTTTTTCATAAATGTTATGATTTTTTGTGCAATTATTATTGGTTTTTATGATATGATTTGATTGAATTTTATTTTTCAAAAAGTGATTTGATAATATAAAGTTTGTTTTGACTTTAATTTGATTAAAGTTTCGAAATGACCAAAATGCCCATATTTATCAACAAATTAGGTCATACCACTTAAAAAAGGGAAAAAAAAGGTTTTTCTTCTTCATTTTTTCTTCCTCCATGAACGTCCAAACTCCAAGAAAATGGGTTTCAACTTTGTTTGATCAATCCATGAAGATTTGAAGGGAAAATCAAAGAAAAATGCTTGGATTTAGGAGATTTAAGTAAGTCTTCAAATCCCAAAGCTTAGAAATTTGATTTCTTGTCCTTGATGATTTAAAATGGCTCTACGGTTCTTTCAAATCTGAAATTTTGGGGCTTTGTGTTTTGGTGGATGAATTAGAAGTTTGTTGGCATGTGTGAAGTAGTATTGGAAGGAATTATTGAAATTAGTTTCCAATTTAATCAATTGTTGATGAGTTGCTATTTTAGAGTCTTATGACCACTCTTATGGCACCTTGAATTATTCTTGGGCTGTTCAGGTGTGGTGACTTTAATTGGTGTTATGATTAAATGATTTAATCATGAAAATTTCTGATTTAAAGCATGAAATTTGGCAAATTTATTTTCTGGATCAAACCTGGAAGTGTTCTATTTTTGATGATAAAAATATTATCTTATGAATATTTTGGGTGTGTTTTGGGAGTTGGAATAATTGTCGGAAAGTGTTTATGAGTTGAAATTAGCGAAAACGATCAAAAACAGCATTACCAGGTGTTTTTGAGTCAACTGGGTGACGGCTGTCTAAACAGTGAATTTGTCACTATTCAGACACCCTATGAACTGCCCTGACACTATTGGGGCTGACCTGGGCAGTCTCCATAAGTGTCGGGTGGTCGGTTCAGTCGAAAACACATTTTACGTCATTTTACGGAAAAATGATTTTCATAAAAGTTTCGCGAAGTTTCAACATTATTTATGTCAGTATTTGATATTGAATAAATGGGTTTAGGTGAAATATGAATAAATTATTCATATTAGATATTGAATAATTTATTCGGTAATTTGAACAAGTTTTAAAATACGATTTCGCCCGAACCGCGCTTCCGCTGCGCCCATCGCCCAAGGGGACCCATTGAAAATTATTCAGTTTCAAAAGTCAGTCATTTTCGTAGATTTGAACTTTCAGGACCCACTCCTCTGGCACACTTAACGACACCGATTTTCAGAGACAACATATAAATTCGCACACCTAGTGGAACCCCCTAGAAGGATGTAGCGAATTAATAGAAAATAATATTGGAAAAAACATGTAAATGTCTCATAATGGGGATGTTGCTCCTACAACTGTAGGAAAAAGATAAGAAGAAATCATTTCACACTTGGTGAAACAATTTAAGAGGAATCCGACACCACTTAAAATTCACAGTCACAAGAATCAGACTCCAATAAGACATGTTATTGGCGACTTAAGTGATAAAACCTCGCCTACCAATTTAAGTATTGATCTGGTTATTTTTGCATACACAATATTAAAGAAGATTGAGGAAAGCCAATATGTAATAAAAAATAGTCAAAAGAAAATCTTGTAACCCTTGGATAGGGTAAAGAAACTCATTTTTGGTCAGGCTCAAACCAGTCCCAAGAGTGAGAGGAATGGAGGCGAAAAAGTAATTGGTCGGTCATACAGAAAGAACTCGGGTGACATTCCTTATGAGGCACTTATGAAGCACAAGACATACGCCGTCGTGTTTTTCCTCATCCTCATCCTCATTATCCTTCTCCAGTGGAAGAAAGACACAAACCTATGAGGGAGGAAGTTGGAAGAGCCATCGGGATTCCTCTTACCAATGGACACCATTTCGGCAATGGCAATCTATGGCTCCTCAATGATTCGTTGGAACCACAAATCTGAATAACTATCATGTAAATTATTAAGAAGAACACACAATAAGAGGCCCAAGGGGCATTCCCCTAAATCTTAATAGAGGAAATCATCCCCATCACGAAGAATATGAGAAAGAATGAGGATATTTAAGGATTCTTTCCACCAACGGCTACCAATTTGACAATAGCATGCCTAAATATTTTGTGGCTCCCCAAAAATTCTTTGCAGCAACTAATCCAACCACCAATCCTATAATTTATGAAGATTGAATGCATGCAGGAATGGGCTTGGGGTGCATTATTCCAATTGTCAACATAAGAAATCCTCATATATACATTACATGTGTCATAGTTCTTGCAATCATATCGATATATATATATTAAAGTTTCCAGAGAAGAATAAACTTTTCCTCAAATGTCTTATGTGCAGGATTCTTCGAAAGCCAAAAAGAGACAAAAAAGGAAGACAGTAGATATCCATCCAAGAAGGTAATCCGTAAAGTGGGGATCCTAAAAAGCATTTGGTGCAAGAAGACAAAGCATGAGGTATGAGGTTGTTCTTACCGATGGTATAGAAACAACTTCGCTCTGGATAGACCCTACGGAATTCCATTAGTAGTATGACTATTGTAGGCACTGCATTTTTGCATACAAGTCTCAATGATGAGTCTCACATGGAGACACTACCTCTTTAACTGTGGAAACCGTGGGAAACGGACGTCAGAAGGAAAAAGTCAAGAATTGACATTTTTGTTGGATTTAATTCGCTGGATTAGCTTTGGGGTCACTTGTTGGACCTCTATTTTTAAACACATCCTTAGCCCAAACCGCCATGAGACACACACCAAGCCCACGTACCACCAAACCACACACCAAGCCCACGCCCATCACCTTCCAAATTAATAAAATAACATATTAAACACATGTTAAAATTAAGACAAATCCCATTCCCTAATTAAAAGATACAAATCAAATCCCAACAAATACTTTCCTAATCCACTTAAATTACATTCCCTAATTAAAAGATACAAATCAAATCATATCCCTAATCAAAAGAGAAAAAATCAAATCAAATTAAAAGATTTTCCTAATTAAAAGATACCCCATTAATACAAAAATCCTTTCCCTTTTCACACAAGGTAAGCCACATCCCTTTGCCTATAAAAAGAACCCTTAACCCAACCATTCAACCCCTAGATCATTCTCACGCCCAAAGCACGGAAAATAACCCTCCATTGCCGCAAAATACAACACAAAAATAGCCCCTCAAATCGTCCCCTAAACCATCACAAAATCATCCACAAACCAGCCCCAGAACACCGCAAAAACAGCAGCCCAAACAGCCCTATATCCACGCCAAAAATAGCCCTAAAACAGCCCCAATTCACGCCATAACAGTCCCCAAACTGCAACTTTAAAGCACAAAAAACTACACTCCAAAACACCTTAAATCACCAAAAAAACCGCACTTTAAAAACATATTTAATCAGTAAAAACAACAAAAACAGCAGCAAAAAAAATAAAAACATCAGTAAAAATAGTGATAATGCGGAATAGACTAGTATTGCACTTGTGCGTGTTATGGAAGCGTAACAACATAGTTCTCATATATTTAAGTATAGGATACTTATGCAAGTGTGGTAGGAGGTTGTGTTTACCGATGGTACGGAAACAACTTCGCTCTAGATAGACCCCGCAGAATTTCATTAGTAGTATGACTATTGTAGGCACTGTATTTTTGCATATAAGTCCGGATGATGAGTCTCACATTGAGACACTACTTCTTTAATTATGGGAGCCGCGGAAAACGGACGTCGGAAGGGAAAAGTTAATAATTGACATTTTTGTTGGATTTAATCCACTGGATTAGCTTCGGGTTCGCTTGTTGGACCTCTGTTTTTAAACACATCCTTAGCCCAAACCCCCACAAGACACACATCAAGCCCACACACCACCAAACCACACACCAAGCCCACTAAACCAAGCCAAGCCCATGCCCAAGGAGTCTATTCACACCCATCACCTTCCAAATTAATAAAATAACATATTAAACACATGCTAAAATTAAGACAAATCCCCTGCCCTAATTAAAAGATACAAATCAAATCCCATCAAATACTTTCCTAATCCACTTAAATTACATTCCCTAATTAAAAGATACAAATCAAATCATATCCCTAATCAAAAGAGAAAAAATCAAATCAAATTAAAAGACTTTCCTCATTAAAAGATACCTCCATTAATACACAAATCCTTTCCTTTTTCACACAAGGTAAACCCCATCCCTTTACCTATAAAAAGAACCCTTAACCCAATAATTCAACCCTCACGCCCAAAGCACAGAAAATAACCCTCTATTGCCGAAAAATACAACACAAAAACAACCCCTCAAATCGTCCCCTAAACCATCACAAAACCGTCCACAAACCAGCCTCAGAACACCGTAAAAATAGCAGCCCAAACAGCCCTATATCCATGCCAAAAATAGCCCTAAAATAGCCCCAGTTCATGCCTAAACAGTCCCCAAACTGTACCTTTAAACCACAAAAAACTGCACTCCAAAACACCTTAAATCACAAAAAAAAAAAAAAAAAACTGCACTTTAAATACCCCTTTAATCACCAAAAAATTGCACTTTAAAACTTCAATAAAAACAACAAAAACAGCAAAATAGTAGCAAAAATAGTGAAAATAACAGCCCAAAACAGCGAAACAGTGAGGAAAAAAGTTGGATTAGTGAACCAGAAGAGTTGCAGAGCATCAATCCTTCCGACGGCCGTGTAACGCGGTTTCGAGAGATGACAAAAGAGGTTAGACCTGAGGGCACTTTCTTTATTTATTATCCTTCAATTTTATTTATTTTAATACTTTATTTCATATGAATATTATGGATTGATGCATGATGTGAATTTCGGATGAATGGAATACGTATTCTCTTTTGTGATATATCAGATGGAAACTCGGACGTAAATTTCGTAGCCGAATCCGAATGGACGGTCTTGCGGTTTGCACTCGAGATACAATTCCACGTACTACTTAAGACACACGTATTTCATTTCATCCAATCTTGTATTTGAGCATGACATAGTTAGTAGATTACTTATTTACCTAGCATGATTTAATCTAGTAGGTTATTTATTTATCTAAGCATAAATTAGTCTAGAATATTGTTTACTTTTAGGTATGACTATATTATTTTTTAATACACGATTTAATACTTTGATTTTGCATTAGGAATTTAGTTTACGTTTTGTTTGAGTAGTTATTTATTTGTTCTTTCTGTTTGATGATTCGACATGCTCGTTGTGTGATATTATATGATTGCCGTTATAATGACTTATTTTTAAAGCATACGAACTTAGACATAGGATTTATTTTGATGAATGCGGACTAGATCTAAGTTACCTTTGAGCATACATGTTAAGTAGATTCGGTTTGTTTATTGCATAAATCATATCATTATAAGTGACATAAGTAAGGGACAATTTCGAACCCAACGGTTCGAGGTCTTCCCTTGCGATGGGTGAGTGCGGCCTTAAATCACATTTTCCCGGTTCACATCGGGTGGCGACTCCATGTTATTTCTCCGGTTCAGTTCCCCCACGAGATATTCTGTACTCCCAACTAGGCCTCGAGCCTAGAACTGCGTCACCGATTTCTGTCTCCTACAACTATGTGTCTATGGGAATCTGTATCAGGGTAGGTGTATTTGGTCTTAACCTGAGACTTGCATCGCTAGTACTTGCGACAATCAATACACTTTGGTTTTGGTCATCCAGGACTTTAACAGGTTATGTGTACGCCTCTTCTGGGTTTATTGAAAAAATCGTAGTGTATTGGGTGTGATGTCTAGCCGGAAGTATCACTTCATTCGTATGGAGATGATGATCACGTAGGGATACAAAACTGGTTCTCTATTGTGTTGCAACCATCGGTATAATATGACTAAGTCATGATTATTTGATTAAAGAGACTAATTGCTTGATATCCGATATATGCTTTGTACGGGGCAGACACTATTCCAGCCCCAGGCCTTGCATGTGACATCTAATACTGGATCGCTATACACAATACTACGTATACTACGCCGGAGAAAGATTGTATATTCCATTAAGAATATTTATGGAGAATTGGGTAGGCACGGTGCTTTGCTAGAAGCCAACCATGTCTCGTAAATCGGTAAAAATATAGTACGAGGTACGTACGTGTTCGGATAGTCCGACGATCGGATTTACTGCCAACATATCCTGGGATCTCTTGGGTCGCTTCCCGAAGATTCACCGATGATGTATGATTCGAACATAATTAATCTTGGATTAATTACAGAGATATTTTATCTGGGATAAAATACTATTTGAAGAGATAGAACGATTAATTTGAAATTAATCGATAAAATAATATATTCGATATATTAAACGAAATTAGATTTCGACGCGGAACTAAAATTGGATTTTAATTCGAGCAAACGAATTAATTTAGAATTAATTCACGAGTGACGTGAATAGTAAATTTTATTTAATTACGTCGCAATGAAAAATTCGTTAATTTGGAATTAATGAAACCGAGTCCAGGATGTGTTTGCGAGGGCACTCCGTTTTTGAATCAAGTGCGGCCACTCATCACATCACATGTCACTTTAGCGATGGATGTCAATTCACATTTTTGGTAAGTGACAACTAGTCACTATTCATGATGGAGGTGGTTTTGAGCTCCAAAATTTGGTTTGACTTTTTGAAAGCATATACCAAAATTTGGTAAAGCATTTTTCAATTATTGGTTTAACTTATAAACTGTTATTTTGTACATAGTTTGACTAGGAATATAATTTCTGTATCTATGTTAACCCAATGAGGGTATACTTTTGTATTTAGAAATACCGGGTGTTTTATGTATAAAAACGATATGGAAATTTGCAAAGCTAATGCAAATAATGGTCTTTATATTTTGAATATTAATCAATCTCAAACATATAATGTAACAAACAAAATGCTTAAAGTAAGTAACAAAGATGAAACTCATATGTGGCATTGTCGTTTTGGACACATACACAAGACACGTATATCCACACTTTCGAAGAGTGGGTACTAGGATGGATTTAATCCTAATTCATATGACGTCTGCAAATCTTGTTTTTTAGGAAAAATGCATAAAATACCTTTTAACGATAAAGGTGCACGTGCCACCAAACTGTTAGCGATCATTCATAGTGACGTATGTGGGCCCATGTCTAGCCAGGCTAGAGGTGGATATGAATACTTCGTAAACTTTACAGATGATGCATCGCATTATGGTTAGGTGTATGTTATGAGACACAAGTCGGAAACCTTTGAGAAATTCAAAGAGTTTCGACACGAAGGTGAAAAATAGACCTGTAAAAGTATTAAGACATTACGGTCGGACCGTGGTGGCAAATACTTGAGTAATGAGTTTCTTGATTACTTGAAAGAGTATGGTATTCTTTCACAGTGGACTCCTCCTAAACACCGTAATTAAATGGTGTGTCTGAATCGAGAAACCGAACTTTGTTGGATGCATTGAACAGTGCAACACTTTTTTTGAATAAGGTTCTCTCAAAGTCTGTTCAACAGACACCGTATGAGATATGGACAGGAAAGAAACCGGCTTTCTCATTCCTGAAGATTTGGGGTTGCTTGGCATATGTCAAATGTTTGGAAAGTACCAAACTTGAACCCAAATAGGATAAATGGCTATTCATAGGATATCCTAGGGAAACCAAAGGATATTACTTCTATCACCCACAAGAGAAAAAAGTATTTGTTGCTCTACATGTGATTTTCCTTGAGAAGGAATTCCTAAATACAGTGATAAGTGGGAGGAAAGTTTAACTAGATGAAAATCGGAGTGATACTGTTCCTGGCAAAGAATCCTTAACGGAACATGAACAGTCCATCAGGCATGAGACTGTACCACAATCTTTGATTATAGAAGGACCGCGTAGGTCGGAGAGAGTCAGGAAACAACTTGAGAGGTATGGGATTCTGACCTCACCTCATGTAGATATTAATCTCATTGAGGATAACGAACCGGCTACGTATAAGGAAGCGGTACAAGATATCGATTCCGCTTTATGGCAAGAAGCCATGAAATTCGAAATGGATTCCTTGTACACCAATAAATTTTGGACACTGGTTGATGTACCAGAAGGCGTAAAGCCTATTGGGTGCAAATGGGTCTTTAAGAAGAAGACTTACATGGATGGCAACGTACAAACATACAAAGCTAGGCTTGTAGCGAAGGGGTATCATCAATGACATGGCGTCGATTACGACGAAACTTTCTCACCCATTGCCATGATTAAATGCATTCGGATAATACTTGCTATTACCGCATATTTCGATTACGAGATATGGCAGATGGACGTCAAAATCGCTTTCCTAAACGGAAACCTTTTGGAGGATGTTTACATGCAACAGCCTGACGGTTTTGTCATGCTAAGAATCGCAAACACAGTTTGTAAGTTAAATCGATCCATTTATGGATTGAAGCAAGCATCACGATATTAGAACCAACGTTTTAATGAGATCATAAAAGAATATGATTTCATTCAAAATGAGGATGATCTTTGTGTATATAAGAAGGTTAGTGGGAGCGCATTGACATTCATAGTCCTTTATGTTGATGATGTATTACTTATTGGCAATGACATTCCCATGTTAACATCAGTGAATGCTTGGCTTTCTTTAAAATTCTCCATGAAAGATCTAGGAGAAGCAGCCTTTATTCTAGGAATAAAGATCTACCGAGATAGATCTAGAAAACTACTTAGACTCTCTCATAGTACGTATATTGACAAAGTGTTAAAGAGATTCAACATGGATCAGTCCAAAAGGGGACTTTTGCCAGTGTCACATGACGTCTCTCTATCTAAGGACATGTGTCCTAAAACTCAAGATGAGAGAGACAAGATGAGTCGGATATCATTCGCCTCGGCAGTCGGATCGGTCATGTATGCCTTGATATGTATACGATCTGATGTCTCATATGCTTTGAGCATGTGTAGTCGCTATCAGGCCAATCCAAGTGATGGTCACTGGATGGCGGTTAAGAATATCCTTAAGTATTTTAGACGAACAAAGGATGCTTTTTTAATATATGGAGATAGGTAACTGGGTATATCGATGCAAGTTTCCAAACCGACAAAGACGACAGCAAGTCGCAGTCTAGGTATATATTTTGTTTGAATAACGGAGTAGTAAGTTGGAAATCTTCAAAGCAAGAGACTGTTTCCGATTCAACAACAGAACCAGAGTATATTGCTGTAGCTGAAGCAGCAAAATAGGCAGTTTGGATCTGAAAATTCCTAATTGGATTAGGAGTAGTTCTGTTCGCAGTTGAGCCCGTTCCATTATATTATGACAATAACGGGGCTATAGAGCAGGCTAAGAAATCGTGGTCTCATCAACGATCCAAGCATGTTCTTCGATATTTCCATCTGATTCGTGAGACCATATATCTTGGCGATGTGAAGATCGAGAAGGTCGCATCAGATGACAACCTTGCAGATCCGCTGACGAAAGCTATTCCTAGTAAAAGTTTGAGCGACATGTACATAGTTCAGGTTTTAAATGCTTGAGTGACTGGCTATAGGCTAAGTGGGAGATTTTTGGATAGTTATGACCCATAGCGTCACTATTTGTAAAAGACATTGTGGTTTTTGTACAAATTAACTATGTAGCAATGGAAATTGCCTTTTTATCATTTTGTAATTTATTTACTTGGATATATAAATGGTAAAATTCCTTATGATTAGTTCCGAATTGAAAAGATATGAGACAATATCAATCCATAACGGTTTAATCATTAAAACATCCATAGTCGTAGTATTATTAAGACTGGACATCGATAATGCGGAATAGACTAGTATTGCACTTGTGCGTGTTATGGAAGCGTAACAGCATAGTTCTCATATATTTAAGTATAGGATACTTATGCAAGTGTGGTAGGAGGTTGTGTTTACCGATGGTATGGAAACAGCTTCGCTCTCAATAGACCCCGCAGAATTCCATTGGTAGTATGACTATGTGTCTATGGGAATCCGCATCAAGGTAGGTGTAGTTGGTCTTAACCTGAGACTTGTATCGATAAGACTTGCGACAATCAATACACTTTGGTTTTGGTCGTCCAGGACTTTAACAGGTTCTATGTACGCCTATTCTGGGTTTATTGAGAATCGTAGTGTATTGGGTGTGCTGTCAAGACGGAAGTATCACTTCAGTCATATGGAGATGATGATCACAAATGGATATCGAATTGGTTCTCTATTGTGTTGCAACCATCGGGATAATATTACTAAGTCATGAGTATCCGATTAAAGAGACTAGTTGCTTGATATCCGATGTATGCTTCGTACGGGGCAGACACTATTCCAGCCCAAGGCCTTGCATGTGACATCTGATACTTGATCGCTATACGTAATACTACGTATACTACGCCTAACAAAGATTGTACATTCCATTAAGAATATTTCTGGAGAATTGGGTAGGCACGGTGCTTTGCTAGATGCCAACCATGTCTCGTAAATCGACAAAAATATAGTACGAGGTGCGTACTTGTTCGAATAGTTCGATGATCGGATTTACTGCCAACATATCCTGGGATCTCTTGGGTCGCTTCCCGAAGATTCACCAATGATGTATGATTCGAACATAATTAATCTTGGATTAATTACAGATATATTTTATCTGGGTTAAAATACTATTTGAAGAGAGAGAACGATTAATTCGAAATTAATCGATAAAATAATATATTCGATATATTAAACGAAATTAGATTTCGAAGTGGAATTAAAATTGGATTTTAATTCGCGCAAACAAATTAATTTAGAATTAATTCACGAGCGATATGAATAGTAAATTTGATTTAATTACGTCGCAATGAAAAATTCGTTAATTTACAATTAACGAAACCGAGCCCGGGATGTGTTTGCGAGGCCACTCCGATTTTGAATCAAGTGCAGCCACAAGTCACATCGCTCGTTACATCGCTCGTCACATCCCATGTCACTTTTGTGATGGATGTCAATTCACCTTTTTGGTGAGTGACAACTTGTCACTATTCATGATGGAGGTGATTGTGAGCCTTTAATGCATTTTTGGCTCCAAAATTTGGTTTGACTTTTTGAAAGCATATATCAAAATTTGGTAAAGCATTTTTCAATTATTGTTCTTAAGAAAACAAAGAAATCTCTCTCTCTCTCTCCCAATTAGGCCAAAACCTTAAGCCTTAAGAACAAGAAGCAACATTTTTTTTCTTCTTCACTTGCTAGCACACTTCAAGAATCAATACAAGGTGATAGGGAAACCATCTCAAGAGCTTGGAATCCTTACAAAGCTTGGAGCTTATTCATCTTCTTCAAAGAACCTCCTTGGCAGAAACTTCAAAGGATCAACAAGAGGGGAAATTTTATCTTCAACATATCTCAAAATCCGTTCATTGTAAGTATAATTTCGCCATCCTTCTTTAAGTATTCATTCTTTTCAATGCTTAAATATGATATTGGGACCACATTAGAAACCTACATAAACGAGTTGGACTCGCGCAAATCAATTCATTGTTTGAACATTGGATGGTCATTAATTAAAGATTAATTAATTGGATTAGTCTGATTGATAACATGTTTTGTGTGAATACTTGGATGAATGTATGAATAATATATATCGGATGGATATTAGAAGGGTGAGGAAATTTTGGAAATTATTATAATAAATTTAGAATTCATTAAATTGAACCTGCGTGTCCATCCTATTATCTTATTTTCTCATTGTATTTCTCTTCTCACCAATTTCCCTCAATGTAAATGAGGTTTCTTTTGAAGTATTATGTAATTGGGTAGAAGTATGAATAGTGCTAGCGGGAGAGAGGAAATGGAGAGATTTGTTCAAGGAATAAGTTTGTTGTATATCCATCCGCATATCATTCTTTAATTTTATCGCGCCTTATTATGCCTTTAGAATGCATGCTTAAGGGTATATGATGAGACCTAATTAAAGATAATAAATTGATTTCCAACTCGCAACAAAAACCCTCATTTTATATTAAGCGTTTTTCCTTCCATTGAGTAATTCTCTCTCAAAATCCAAGATTGGCATTAGTTTGTTAGCCAAAGTCAATATATTTTTCCATCGCGGATGTGTTTGAATCATGAAAGCTTTGTTCTATATCATACGCCTTGGGCAAGTTGTGATTTGTTGGCCAAAGTCAAGGTCACTTCTTATTCATCGGCCTCGATTATGAAGCTTTCCCACTGTCCATGGGCACGCTTAACTAGTTTCATTAAGCTTGTTGAGCCAAAGCCAAGGCTTAGTTGATTCAGAGGAAATAAGGTTAGGCAATCTATTAGATATATTAGCATATATTGGAAATATCTTTCGGACTTGGAGGTCCACCTACAGGATCTAGAAATTGGATGTGATTCAATTGATCTTAGAGATGTACCTAGTTAAGTTTCATACAACTTGTTGGTCAAAGTCATGGTTGTGTGTTATTTAACGGGATCCTAGCCTACTAGAAAAATAGGTTTCCTGAGTACTCCACAGAGGGTTAGAGGATCGCCGAAAAATATTGGGAGACAAGTATTAAATTTGCAATTCCGTTTAGATACTTGCCAATACACGCTCATTTCAATTTTCATCATTAATTATTAATATATATATATTAGTTGGACTAATATTCAATTGTTGTTTTAATTAAACAGTTGGACTGTATTCAAACTACTTCATTTATAGTTGATTATATAATTGGATTATAGTACTCAATATATTTAAATTTTACCGATCATTTATAGTTGATTATATAATTGGATTATAGTAATCAATATATTTGAATTTAAGTAATCAAATTGTAATTAGTTATATAGTTAGACTATAGTAATCATTACATTAGATTCGTTGATTGGATAGTTGGACAATAGAAATCAAGATAACTGAAAGATTAGCATCAAAGAACATAATCCTAGGTGAAAATATCTTTAACGACATAATTTTCTAGAATGGGAATAGAATCTCAAGATAGTCCTACAAGTTGAGAAGTTACAATATTTGATAGAGTGACTACTCGGGCCTAAGCCCGGAGTTGAGCAAACAGTAGAGCATGTGTTTTGGAAGACTCAGCGTGCTGAAAACTTTAGTGCTCAATCTGTTATGCTTGTCGCAATGACTCGTTAATTTCTTCGTTAGAATTAAGGATTAGATCCTTATACAATGATGTTGAAATTAAAGGATCTTCATAGATCTATTCTTAGCTATTAGAAGTACTAATTGCAAGAGAAAACTCTTAGAGAGTTAATGGCTATGCTCAATGAGACAGAGCCACATCTTGCAAAAAGGGCAAGAGCGCAAGGCGCATTTTACTTCAATATCTCAGAAGGCCAAGGCTTGGCCAAAGGCTTATGGGGATATGGAAAAGGGCAAAGGCAAAATCATCACAGTCTTTTGGGAAGACAAAGGACATTTCCCAAGATGTCTGCCTAAACTGTGGCAAACGAGGTCACTGGATGCGTGACTGTCGTATGGACAAGGTAGACATAAAGAAAGTGAAGACGGGCAAGGCTCCGAATTCAGGTATGTTTGTTATAAAAATGTCCACTGCTGGTTTTAAAATTGGATTTTAGATACTGGAAGTGACACATAAATATATGTACTAATGTGTGGGATCTGCTGATCAGCAAGAGAATGGCTTCAGATTAGATCAAACTATGAGTTGGAAATGGGACGAGAGTCGCTGTTTTGGCTGTGGGAACCTAATTTTTGGAACTACCCTTTGACATGTACTTAAATTAAGAAACTATTACAATGTATCTAGTTTGACTAGGAACATTATCTCTATATCTTGTTTAACCCGTTGCGAGTATACCTTTATATTCTAGAACACTAAGTGTTTTGTTTATAAAGATGTTATTGAGATAAGCACATTATATGTTAATAACAGTGTTTATATTTAGAATATAAATGAACCTCAAACATATAATATGACAAACAAAAGCTAAAACTGAATTAATCAGTATAGACTTATTTGTGGCATTGTTGTCTGGGAGACATTAACAAGACACGTATATCTACACTTTCGAAGAGTGGATACTAGGACAAATTTGATTCTAATTCAAATAATTTCTACGAATCTAGTTTATTAGGCAAAATGCCTAAAACACCTTTTACTTGGTAAAAGTGCAAGTGCCACCGATCTATTAGCCTTCGTTCATAGTGACGTAAGTGGGCCTATGTCTAGCTAGGCTAGAGGTGGATATGAATACTTCGTAACCTTTACGGATGTGGCATCGCGTTACGATTATGTGTATCTTATGAAACACAAGTCAGAAACTTTTGAGTAATTCAAAGAGTTTCGACAAGAAGTATAAAAACAGACTGGCAAGAGTAATAAAACATCACGATTGGATCGTAATGGAAATACTTAAGCAATACATTTCTCGATTATTTGAGAGAGTATGGTATTCTTTCATAATAGACTTCTTCCGGAACACCTCAATGACGGTGTGTCCGAAGAGAGAAACCAAACTTTGTTAGACATTGTAAGGTTAATGATGAGTCCCTCTGAGCTACCAATTTCCTTCTTAGGATACGCATTCAATAGTGCAATACTTATTTTAAATAAGTTTCCATGTAAATCTGTTAGACAGACTTCTTATTAGATATGAACAGAAAGAAATCGGGTTTATCATTCCTGAAGATTTGGGATGCTAGGCATATAATTGAATGGTTAGATGATACCAAACTAGAACCCAAATCAGATAAGTGCCTATTTGTAGGTTTTCCTAGGGAAACCAAGTATAGTAACTATACAACTCACAAGAGAACAATATAATTATTGCTCTCCATGCGGTTTTCCTAAGAGGAATTCCTATATGCAGTGGTAAGTGGGAGGAAAGTAAAACTCGATGAAAATCAGAGTAATACTATTCTAGGCACCGAGTCCTCACAGAATACCAATAGTTCATCAAGGATGAAACTGTACCAGTAATCTTAGAATACACAAAACTTTTTCTCCTTGCTTGATGTATTCGGCCAAGGTGACTTTGTTGATGAAGATGACCAAGCTCCAAGCTTCAATGGATTCCAAGCTTTTACTTCGGTTTCCCTATCACCATGTATGGATTCTCTAATGTGCTAGCAAGATGGAAGAAAGAAAATGATTTCCTTTCCCTTTGGAGAGCTCACGGCAATAACCAAAAAAATGAGAGAGAGAGAGTTTTGTTTTTCAACTTTTTATTTTCTAAAAACAATAATAAAAAACCAATACCAAAATTTGGTATATGCTTTCCCAAAGTCAAAGCCAATTTTTGGCTCCAAAATGGCATTAAATGCCCACACCAACTCCTTTCATGAATAGTGACAGCATGTCACTCACCAAAAAGGTGACAAGACATGTATCACTAAAGTGAAAAGTAATGTGACTCACGATTTGACTTTTGGGCCACACTCGATTCAAAATGTGAGTGGGCCCGCAAACACTACCGGGCTCGGTTTCGCTAATTCCAAATTAAATAACTTCCGTTGCGACGTAATTAAATAATTATGCCTAGCAAAATTACTATTCACGTTACTAACGAATTAATTCTAAATTAATTCGTTTGCCCGAATTAAAATCCAATTTTAATTCCGCGTCGAAATCTAATTTCGTTTAATATATCGAATATATTATTTTGTCGATTAATTCCAAATTAATCTTTCTCTCTCTTCAAATAGTATTTTATCCCAGATAAAATCTCTCTGCAATTAATCCCATATTAATTAAGTTCGAATCATACGTCATCGGTGAATCTTCGGGAAGCGACCCAAGAGATCCCTAGATATGTTGGCAGTAAATCCGGTTGTCGGACTATCCGAACACGTACGTACCTCGTACTACATTTTTTACCGATTTACGAGATAAGGTTGGCTTCTAGCAAAGCGTCATGCCTACCCAATTCTTGTTGGGTTTTCTAGGTGTGCCAATATCAATAATAAGCAAGGAAAATCATATGAATACATCAAGAAGTACGGCAGAAACATACTTACATTGAAGCGGACTCCCATAGACACATAGACATATTACCAATGGGATTCCGCGGGGTCTATCTAGAGCGAAGCTGTTTTCCGTACCATCGGTAAAGCACAACCTCCTATCGCACTTCCATAAGTATCCAATACTTAAACATATGAGAACTGTGTTGTTATGCTCCCACAATGCACACAAGTGAAATACTAGTCTATTTCGCATTATCGATGTCCAGTCTCGATAATACTACGACTAGGGATGTTTAATGATTAAACTTTTTTGGATTAATACTGTCTCATATCATCTCAATTCGGAACTAATCATAAGGACTTCTATCATTTATGTATCTTGGTAATCCAATTACAAATGATAAAAGGGAAATTTCCTTCGTCACATAGTTAATTTGTACAACAACACCATGATCTGTACAAATAGTGATGCTATGGGTCATAATTGTCCAACAATCTACTACTTGGCCTATAGCCAATCACTCAGGTTGTTGGACAATTATGACCCATACCGTCACTATTTGTACAGATCATGGTGTTGTTGTACAAATTAACTATGTGACAAAGGAGATTGCTCTCTTATCATTTGTGATTAGATCACCTAGATATATAAATGATAGGTGATCCATATGATTAGTTCCTGGATTGAGATGATATGAGACAGTATCAATCCGCGAAGGATTAATCATTAAATATCTCTATTCAGAGTATTATCGAGATTAGACATCGATAATGCGTAAAAGACTAGTATAACACCTGAGCGCGTTGTGAGGGCACAAGGCATAGTTCTTATATATTTAGGTATTGGATACTCATACAATTGTAATAGGAGGTTGTGTTTTACCGATGGTACGGAAAACAGCTTCGCTCTGGATAGACCCCTTCGGAATTCCATTGGTAGTATGACTATGTGTCTATGGAAGTCCGAAATCAGGGTAGGTGTATTTGGTCTTAACCTGAGACTTGCACCGCTAATACTTGTGACAATCAATATGCTTTGGTTTTGGTCGTCAAGGGCTTTAACAGGTTCTATGTACGCTTCTGCTGGGTATATTGAGAATCGTAGTGTATTGGGTGTGATGTCAAGATGGAAGTATCACTCTAGTCATAATGGAGATGATGTCACATAGGATACGGTACTAGTACTCTTATGTACTGCAGTCATCAGGATATTATGACTAGGTCATGTATATCTGATTATAGAGAATAGTTACCAGACATCCGATATGTGCTTCGTACGGGGCAGACACAATTCCAGCCCCAGGCCTAGCATGTGGCATCTGATACTGGATCGACATACATGATACAACGTATACTACGCCTGATATAGATCGCTTATTCCTATAAGCATGTTTCTGGAGAATTGGGTAGGCATGGCGCTTTGCTAGAAGCCAACCTTGTTTTGTAAATCGGTAAAAATGTAGTACTAGATACGTACGTATTCGGATAGTCTGATAACCGTATTTACTACCAACATATCCGGGGATCTCATGGGTCGTTTCCTGAAGATTAACCGATGACGTATGCTCGCACATTATTAATCTGGGATTAATTAGAAGAGAGAGAAAATTAATCTGAAATTAATTACGAAGATATTTTATCTAGGATAAAATATCATTAAAAGAGAGATAACGATTAATTTGGAATTAATCGATAAAATAATATATTCGATATATTAATCAAAATTAGATTTCGACGTGAAATTAAAATTAGATTTTAATTCGGGCGAACGAGTTAATTTAAAATTAATTCGTTAGCGACATGAATAGTGATTTTGGTAGGCATAATTAATTAATTACGGCGCAATGGAAAATTCGTTAATTTGAAATTAGCGAACCCGATCCCGAGAGTGTTTGCGAGCGCATTCGCATTTCGAATTCGAGTGCGGCACGCAAGTCACATCAAGCGTCAAATCACTATTCACATCGAGCGTCAAATCATTAGTCACTTTGAGTGATATGACAACTTGTCACTTGATTGATGTGATGTCTAGTCACTTTGAGTGACTTGACAACTTGTCATGAGTGATTTGAATAGTGATGCAAGTGGTTGGCATAATTGCCTTGACTTTTTCTATTTGGTAAATCATTTTATTTGATTTTTGGAAAATTAAATAAAGTGTATTATATACACCTTTTTTCCAACCACCAACCTAACACTCTCTCTTCCTCACTTCATCTCTTTCTCACGCCTAAGGGGCATTTTCCTCTTCTAATTTCTGGTCAAAACCGAGAACACAATGAGTAGAAATTGATGATTTTTGTGGCAAAAATCAAGGGTGCTAGCACACATTTGGAGACACACGAAGGTGATAGGGAAACCCACCCGTGAGCATGGAATCAAATCACGAAAGCTTGGAGCTTGGAGGTTGATTCATGGCCGAATTTGAAGACTGTTTTTTAGTGGACTACCGTGAGCTTTCAAGGGCTCAAAGGGCTTAAAAAGTTTTTTTCTTCGATACATCGCTCAACCAATCATTGTCAGTATTCCTCGACTTTGTCGATGTATTCACATGTTGTTTTATGCTTGATAATCGATCCTCGGGACCGTAGAAACTCCTACAATGGTATCAGAGCGAGTAAAAGAATGAAACTTGAATTTAGGGTTAAAATTGGGTAAAATATATTTGAGCATGATTTGATGAAATTGGATGATTGAGTATGCTTAAATGTAGTTTAATTGAAGTTGGATTGGATCAATTTCAATAAAAGTTGTTTGGAACAATTTTCCCCAAATATATTTGATTGGCCGAGAGGTAGCTTGCCCTAATTGTCTTTGAATTTTTTGATTTTTGATTCATTGGAATCAATTTGGAATTATTGATTTAGTATTTAATTGGATTGAATTCGAAATTGATTTGAAAAACCCTAAATTGCCAAGACTTTGAAGCATGAAAATGGGTTTGATTTTTTGATAAATTGTGTTGGACACTATTTGTTAATAAAGAGCATGATTAGTTGTGTAAATTGATAATTTGGAAATGTTGATTTATGTGATTAATTATGTAATACATTTTAGGTTAATTAGATTATGAAATTGGAATTTTGTGATTTAATTAATTGGGCCAATTTTAGAAATTAGGCTTGAAAGTTGTAATTAGGCTTTAATGGGCTTGGTTGTACCAAGAATGGTTTAGGCAAATTGGTTGGATCCAATTGGGCGCAAAACCATTTCCATAAAGTCTAATTATGACTTAATGGGCCTTTAAAGTTTAATTGGGCCTAATGGGCCGAAATTGATTTATAGGCTTATGGGATTTTTCCTTGATTGGGCTTTGGTTGCCGAAGCCCACGCCTTAAGAAATTAATTGAAAGCCCAATGGACATTAATTAAACGACATTGGATGTTAATCAGGCTTTGAGACCCGTAACGATTAAATTTGGAATTTAAGTCGTAAAGGTTCTTAATAAAGTGTAATATTTAATTTGGAATTAAATAAATGGATTAGTATTAAATACATATTAAATTGGATTGAATGTTGTAGTTTAATTTAATTCAAGAATTCGTAATTTGAGTACTTATTCGTAAAATGAGTTTGACTCGCGCAAAATCAAATCGTTGTTTGAACATTGGATTGTCATTAATTATCATATTAATTAATTGGATTAGATTGATTGATAGCATGCTTGTGTGAATACATGGTTGTGATGCATGAATAATGTATATCGGATGGATATTAGATGGGTGGGGCAATTTTAGAAATTATTGTAATAAATTTGGAATTTATTAAATTGGACCTGCGTGTCCAACCTATTATCTCCTTACTCTTTGTATTTCTCTTCTCACCTATTCCCCTCAATGTAAATGAGGTTTCTTTAGAAGTGTAGTGTAACAGGTAGAAGTAAATACTTGTGCTAGCGGGAGAGAGGAAATGGAGAGATTTGATCTAGGATCAATATGTTTGAGTATCCATCTGCATATCATTATTATTTTATTTATATGCACCTTATTATGTGTTTAGAATGCATGTTTAAGGGTGTATGATGATGAGACCTTAACAAAGATAATAAATTGATTGCCAATTTACACGCGAAAAACCCTCAAAAAAATATTAAGCGTTTTTCCTTCCATTGAGTGATTCTTACTCAAGCTCCAAGACTAGCATTGGTTTGTTGGCCAAAGTCAAGGCCTTTGTCCGTCGAGGATGTGTTTGAATCATGAAAGCTTTGTTCCATATTGGTGTCTTGTCCCAGTCGTGATTTTTTGGCCAAAGTCAAGATCATTTCTTGTCCATCGACATTGATTACGAAGCTTTCCATGGTCAATGGGTTCCGCTTAACTGGGATCATTAAGTTTGTTGTGCCAAAGCCAATGCTTAATTGATTCAGAGGAAAAATGTTAGGGAATATATTGGATATATTGGCATATATAAGATATATATTTCGGACTTGGATGTCCACCTACTAGATCTAGGAATTGGATAGGATCCAATTGATCTTAGAGATCTACCTAGTTTAGTATCATACAATTTGTTGGCCAAAGTCAAGATTGTGTGTTATTTAACGGGAACCTAGCCCACTAGGAAACACGGTTTCCCGAGTACTCGACAGAGGGTTAGAGGCTCTCCGAAAAATAGTGGGAGGCAAGAATTAAATTTGCAATATTCGTTTAGATACTTGCCATACGCGCTCATATCAATGTTTCGTCAAATAAATTAAATGTTAGTTGGACTAATATTTAAATCGTTGTTTTAAAATAGTTGGACTGTATTCAAACTATTTAAATTAAAAGTTGATTTTATAATTGGATTATAGTAATCAATATAATTGAATTTTACAAATTAAAAGTATAGTTGATTAATATAGTTAGACTATAGTAATCATTATGTTAAATAGTACCTGAAATCGTTGATTAAATAGTTGGACTATTAGAATCAAGATAAAATTGAAAGATTAGTGTTTAAAACATAATCCTAGGGAAATGTGTTTAAATGACTTTATTTTTTCAGATTGGGAAAAGAACCTTAGGATAGTCCTAAGTACTAAGAAGTTACTTTATTTGATAAAATAACCTCTTGGGCCTAAGCCTGGAGTTAAGCAAATATTAGAGCATGATCTTTGGAAGATTCATGTAATGATAACTTTAGTGCTTAATCAATTATGCTTGCCAAATAGACTCTTTAATTCCTTAATCAGAACTAAGGATTAGATCCTTAAAGTATGATAATGAAATTGAAGGATCTTCATAAATATATTCTTAGATCTTAAAAGTATTAAATTGTAATTAATAACTCTTGGAGAGTTAATGGCTATGCTCAATGAGCCAAAGCCAAAATTTACAAAAGGGCAAGAAGCGCAAAGGCGCACCTTACTTCGATATTCTAGAAGCCCAAGGCCTGGCCAAAGGCTTCTAGAATGTAGAAAAAGGTAAACGCAAAATCATTATTATCTTCTAGGAAGATAAAGGACATATCCCAAGATGTCTGCTTAAATTGTGGCAAACGAGGTCACTGAAGCGTGACTGTCGTATGCACAAGGCAGACAATAAGGAATAGAAGGCAGGGCAAGGCTCTGACTTCAAGTATGTTTATCATAAACGTGTTCACTACTAGTATTAAAATTGGATTTTAGATACTAAGTGTGGTACATAAATATGTACTGATAGGTAGAATCTGCTTATTAACAGGATACTGACTTCAGATGAGATTAAGCTGCGAATAGGAAACGGGACTACAGTCGCTTATTTAAGCGTAGATACCTAAGTTTAGGAACCACCCTTCGGGTGTGTACTTAAATGAGGAAACTGTTATAATATAACTAGTTTGACTAGAAACATTATATCTATATCAAGTAAAACTCATTGCGAGTGTACCTTTATATTCTAGAACACTAAACTATTTTATTTTATAAAGATGATATTGAGATAAACACATTAGATGTAAATAACAGTATTTATATTTTGAATATGAATAAATCTCAAACATATGACATGACAAACAAGTAGCTCAAACTGATTTGATCAGATGAGACTTATTTGTGGCAATGTTATCTGGGACACATTAAACAAGACTCGTATATCCACACTTTCGAAGAGTGGGTACTAGGACAAATTTGATTCCATTCAAATAATGTCTACGAATCTAGTTTATTGGGCAAAGTGCCTAAAGCACCTTTACTTGGTAAAAGTGCAAATGCCACCGATCTGTTAGCCCTCGTTCATAGCGACGTAAGTGGGCCCATATCTAGCTAGGCTAGATGTGGATATGAATATTTCGTGACCTTTACGGATGTGGCATCGCGTTATGGTTATATGTTTCTTTTAAAACACAAATCGGAAACTTTTAGAGTTTCGACACGAAGTAGAAAAATAGATCGGCTAAAGTATTAAAACATCACGGTTAGACCATGATGAAAAATACTTAAGAAATAAGTTTCAAATATACTTGAAAAAGTATAGTATTCTTTCAATAATGACTCCTCTCGGAACACGTCAATTTGACGGTGTGTCCGAACGGAGAAACCAAATTTTACTGGACATGATAAGGATAATCATGAGTCGCTCTGAGCTACCATTTTCCTTCAACGGATAAGCATTTAATAGTGCAATACTTATTTTGAATAAGGTTCCATGAAAATCTGTTTGACAGACTTCATATTAGATATAAACAGGAAAGAAATTGGGCTTTCTTACTCTTGAAGATTTGGGAATGCTGGGCATACTTTTGGTTGATACCAAACTAGAACCCAAATCGAATAAGTGCCTAATTGTAGGTTATCATATGGAAACCCAAGTATAGTACTTATACAACTCACAAGAGAACAATTTTAATTGTTGCTCGCCATGTGGTTTTTCCTTAGAGGAATACCGATATACAGTGGTAAGTGGGAGGATAGTAAAACTTGATGAAAATCTGAGTGATACTGTTCGTGGCACCGAATCCTACTGGAACATAAATAGTTCATCAAGGTTGTAACTATACCAATAATCTTCGAATACACAAGAACCACCAAAGTCGGAGAGAGTCAGAAAACAGCCTGGGGTATGGGTTTCTGATCTCACCTCATAAAGATGTCAATCTTTTGGGGAATACCAACCGACTACGTATGAGGAAGTGATATAAGGTATCAACTCCCTATTATGGCAAAGTGTCATGATGTCCGAAATGGATTCCATGTATACCAACTATGTTTGGATACTAGTTGTTGTACCGTAAGACATTATATCTATTGGTACTATATAAGTCTTCAAGGAAGACATACATAGATGGCAACATACCAACGTACAAAGCTGGGCTTGTAGCGAAAATGTATCGTTATCAACATTGTGTTGATTACGACGAAACCTTTCACTTGTTGCCACGTTAAATCCATTTGGATAATGTTTGCTGAAGCTGCATGTTTCATTTATGAAATATGGCAATTGAACGGGAAAATCGCTTTCCTGAAAAGGAAACCTTTTGGAGGATGTTTACAACATCCTGACGGTTTTGTCGTACCAAAACTAACAAACAAGGTTTGTAGGTTATTCGATCTATGTTTGGATTGAAGCAAGCATTAGGTTCTTGGAACTATCATTTTGATGTAATCATTATGGTGTATGATTTGATTTAAAACGAAATAATTCTTGTGTATATAATGAGGTTAGTGGGAGCGCACTGAAAGTGACTGTCCTAAATAATGATGATATGTCATTTCTTGGAAATGATATTCCCATATTACAATCGGTGAAAACTTGGCTTTCATTGAATTCTCCGTAGAATTCTTGGGAGAAACAACCTTTATTCTAGGAATAAAGATCTACTGGGATAGATTTAAAGTTGTTAAGACTCTCCAAGAACTCATACATTGAAAAAATGTACGTGACCTAGTGTCTCATATGCTTTGAGCATATGGAGTCACAAACAGGCCAATCCTAGTGATAGTCACTGGATTGATATTAAGAACATCTGTTAGTATCTTAGAGAACTAAGGATGATGTCTTAAACTATGGAGAATGAGAACTTGAAGTGACTGGGATCATTGCTGCAAGTTTCATAACCGATAAAAACTACGGTACTATACCGTTTGAATAACAGAACAGTGAGCTGGAAATCTTCCAAGGAAAATACTGTTACCGAATAAGCAATAAATGCGGGTAATTTCTGCAGCTGAGGCAGCAATAGAAGCCATTTGGGTCGATAATAAATCTAATTAGATTAGATATAGTTCTGTTAGAAGCTGAGCTAGGCTATAGCGCAGGCTAAGGAATTAATGGTCTCATCAACGATCCGGATATATACTTCAACTATTCATCTGATTCGTTTGGATCATACATCTTGGCGATGTAATGATCATATAAATCACATCAGATGATAATCATGTAAATCCGCTGACGAAAGCCTTTCCTCAGTAATTTGAGCGAATCGTACATGGTTCGGGTGGTAGACACTTGAGTGACTGGCTATAGGCCAAGTGGGAGATTGTTGGACAATTATGACATATAACGTCACTATTTGTATAGATCATGGTGTTGTTGTACAAATTAACTATGTGACAAAGGAGATTGCTCTCTTATCATTTGTGATTAGATCACATAGATGTATAAATGATAGGTGATCCATATGATTAGTTCCTGGATTGAGATGATATGAGACAGTATCAATCCCGAAGGATTAATCATTAAATATCCCTAGTCAGAGTATTATTGAGATTGGACATCGATAATGCGTAAAAGACTAGTATTACACTTGTGCGCGTTGTGAGGGAACAATGGCATAGTTCTCATATATTTGGGTATTGGATACTCATGCAAGTGTAATAGGAGGTTGTGTTTTACCGATGGTACGGAAAACAGCTTCGCTCTGGAAAGACCCCTTCAGAATTCCATTGGTAGTATGAATATGTGTCTATGGAAGTCCGAAATCAGGGTAGGTGTATTTGGTTTTAACCTGAGACTTGCACCGCTAATACTTGCGACAATCAATATGCTTTGGTTTTGGTCGTCTAGGGCTTTAACAGGTTTTGTGTACGCCTCTGCTGGGTATATTGAGAATTGTAGTGTATTGGGTGTGATGTCAAGATGGCAGTATCACTCCAGTCATAATGGAGATGATGTCACGTAGGATACGGTACTAGTGCTCTTAAGTACTGCAGTCGTCGGGATATTATAACTAGGTCATGTATATCCGATTATATAGACTAGTTACCAGACATCCGACATGTGCTTCGTACGGGGCAGACACAGTTACATCCCCAGGCCTAGCACGTGGCATCTGATACTGGATCGACATACATGATACTACGTATACTACGCCTGATATAGATCGCTTATTGTTGTAAGCATGTTTCTGGAGAATTGGGTAGGCATGGCGCTTTGCTAGAAGCCAACCTTGTCATGTAAATCAGTAAAAAAAAGTAGTACTAGGTACGTACGAATTTGGATAGTCTGATAACTGTATTTACTGCCAACATATCCGGGATCTCATGGGTCGCTTCCCGAAGATTCACCGATGACGTATGACTCGCACTTTATTAATATGGGATTAATTAGTAAAGAGAGAAAATTAATCTGAAATTAATTACGGAGATATTTTATCTAGGATAAAATATCATTAAAAGAGAGATAATGATTAATTTGGAATTAATCGATAAAATAATATATTCGATATATTAATCGAAATTGGATTTCGACGCAGAATTAAAATTAGATTTTAATTCGGGCGAACGAGTTAATTTAGAATTAATTCGTTAGCGACGTGAATAGTGATTTTGCTAGGCATAATTAATTAATTATGTCGCAACGGAAAATTCATTAATTTGGAATTAGTGAACCCGAGCCCGAGAGTGTTTGAGAGCGCATTCGTATTTCGAATTCGAGTGCGGCACGCAAGTCACATCAAGTGTCAAATCGCTAGTCACATCAAGCGTCAAATCATTAGTCACTTTGAGTGATGTGACAACATGTCACTTGATTGATGTGACAACTTGTCACTTGATTGATGTGATGTCTAGTCACTTTGAGTGACTTGACAACTTTTCATGAGTGATGTGAATAGTGATGCAAGTGGTTGGCATAATTGCCTTGACTTTTTCTATTTGGTAAATCATTTTATTTGATTTTTGGAAAATTAAATAAAGTGTATTAGATACACCTTTTTGCCAACCACTAACCTAACACTCTCTCTTCCTCACTTCATATCTTTCTCACGCCCAATGGGCATTTTCCTCTTCTATTTTCTGGTCAAAACCGAGAACACAGAGAGTAGAAATTGATGGTTTTTGTGGCAAAAATCAAGGGTGCTAGCACACATTTGGAGACACACGAAGGTGATAGGGAAACCCACCCGTGAGCATGGAATCAAATCACGAAAGCTTGGAGCTTGGAGGTTGATTCATGGCTGAATTTGAGGACTGCTTTTTAGTGGACTCCCGTGAGCTTCCAAGGGTTCAAAGGGCTTAAAAAGTTTTGTTCTTCGATGCATCGCTCAACCAATCATTGTGAGTATTCCGTGACTTTTTCAATGTATTCACATGTTGTTTTATGCTTGATAATCAATCATCGGGATCCTAGAAACTCCAACACAGGTGTCTTACATCTGAACTATGTACGGGCGGCTCAAACTTCTGCTGGGAAACAGCTTTCGTCTGCGGATTTAGAAGGTTATCATCTGATGCAATTTTATCGATCATCACATCGCCACGATGTATGATCCGATAAACCAGATGAAACCATATGAAGTATATATCAGATCTTTGATGAGACCGTTAATTATTTAGCCTGTGTTGTAGCCTAGCTCAGCTACTAACAGAATTATATCTAATCTAATTAGAATTATTAAGATCCAAAATGATACTTTTATTGTGACAGTTGCAGTAAAATTCTACTTTTGTTGTTTATTCGGTAACAGTATCTTGCTTGGAAGATTTCCAGCTTATTGTTCCACTATTCAAACTATATAGTACTATTTTATGACTTATAGTCGTCTTTGTCTGTTTGGAAACTTGCAGCAGTGATCCCAGTCACTTCAAGTTTTCCTTCTCCATAGTATAAGACAACATCCTTAGTTCATCTAAGATACTTGAGGATGTCCTTAAACTCAATCCAGTGACTATCACTTAGATTGGCCTGATTGTTACTCCATATGCTTAAAGCATATGAGACACCAGGTCACGTATATTTCTTTGAATATACAGTTACTCAGAGAGTGTCAACAACTTTTAGATCTTACCCAGTAGATCCTTATTCCTAGAATAAAGGTTGTTTCTCCCAAGTATTCTACGGAAAATTTTCATGAAAGCAAAGCTTTCACCGATTGTAATATGGGAATGTCATTTCCAAGAAATGACTTATCATCATTAGATAGGACATTCACTATCAGTGGGCTCCCACTAACCTTCTTATATACGCAAGAATTATATTTGTTTTGAATTAAATCATATGCCATTATGATTACACCAAAAAGATTGTTCCAAGAACATTATGCTTGCTTCAATCCATCAAAGGATTGATTTAACTTGCAAACCTTGTTTACTTATTTTGCTATGATAAAACCGTCAGGATGTTGATAAATATCCTCCAAAAGGTTTCCGTAAAGGAAAACGATCTTGATGTTATGCTATCATATTTCATAAATGAAACATGCAGCATTAGCAGGCATTATCCAAATGGATTCAACCATGGCAACAGGTAAAAGGATTCGTCGTAATCAACGCCATGTTGATGACAATACCCTTTCTGTATAAGCCTAGCTTTATACATTTTTATGTTGCCATCCATGTATGTCTTCCTTGAAGACCTTTATAGTACCCACAGACACAATATCTTACGGTACAACAACCAGTGTCCAAACTTGGTTGGTATTTATGGAATCCATTTCAGACATTATGGCACTTTGCCATAATAGGGAGTCGATACCTTATATCACTTCCTCATACGTAGTCAGTTCTCAATAAGATTGACATCTTTATGAGGTGAGATCAGAAACCAATACCTCCCAGGTTGTTTTCTGACTCTCTCCAACTACGCGGTTCTTGTGTATTTGAAGATTATGGTACAGTTTCATCCTTGATGAACTGTTTGTGTTCCATTAAGGAATCGGTGCCTGGAACAGTATTACTCTGATTTTCATTGAGTTTTACTATCCTCCCACTTACCACTGCATATAGGTATTCCTCTTAGGAAAACCGCATGGTGAGCAACAATTAAAATTGTTCTCTTGTGAGTTGTATCAGTACTATACTTTGGTTTCCCTAGGATAACCAATTACAGATAGGCACTTATCCAATTTAGGTTTTAGTTTGGTATCATCCAAATGTATACCTAGCATTCCAAAATCTTCAGGAATGAGAAACCTAGTTTCTTTTCTGTTCATATCTGATATGAATTCTGTCTAACAGATTTTTATAGAACTTTATTCAAAATAAGAATTGCACTGTTTAATGCGCATCCCTTTGAAGGAAAATGGTAGCTCAGAGCGACTCATGATTAACCTTATCATGTCCAACAAAATTTGGTTTTTCTGTTCGGACACACCGTCAAAATGAGGTGTTCCGGGAGGAGTCCACTGTGAAAGAATACTATATTTTTTCAAGTAATTTGAGAAACTTATCGCTTAAGTATTTTCCATCTCGGTCTTACCGTGACGGTTTTAATACTTTAGCCGATCTGTTTGTCTACTTTGTGTCGAAACTTTCTGAAAGTTCCTGATTTGTGTTTCTAAAGAAACACATAACCATAACGCGATGCCACATCCATAAAGGTTACGAAGTATCAATATCCACTTCTAACCTAGCTATATATTGGCCCACTTACATCACTATGAATGAGGGCTAATAGATCGGTGGCTTTTGCACTTTTACCAAGTAATAGGTGTTTTAGGCACTTTGCCTAATAAACTAGATTCATAGATATCATTTTAATAGAATCAAATTTGTCCTAGTATCCACTCTTCAAAAGTGTGGATATACGAGTCTTGTTTAATGTGTCCCCAACAACATTGCCACATATAAGTCTTATCTGATCTAATCAGTTTCAGCTATTTGTTTGTCATTTTATATATTTGAGATTTATTTATATTCAAAATATAAATACTGTTATTCACATCTAATGTGTTTATCTCAATATCATCTTTAAAAATAAAACACTTTAGTGTTCTAGAATATAAAGGTATACTCGCAACGAGTTATACTCGATATAGAGATAATGTTTCTAGTCAAACTAGTTACATTGTAATAGTTTCCTAATTTAAGTACACAGTCGAAGGGTAGTCCCTAAACTTAGGTATCTATGGTTAAAACAGCGACTCTCGTCCCGTTTCCGACTGGCAGAGCAATCTCATCTGAAGTCAGTATCCTGCTTATCAGTAAATGCTGCAAATCAGTACATATATTTATGTACCACATTTAGTATCTAAAATCCAATTTTAATACTAGTAATGAACATGTTTATGATAAACATACTTGAAGTCATAGCCTTGCCCTTTCTTCTATTCCTTCACGTCTGCCTTGTCCATACGGCAGTTATGCTTCCAGTAACTCCGTTTGCCACACTTAGGAAGCATCTTGGGATATGTCCTTTGTCTTCCTAGAAGATAGTGATGATTTTGCCTTTGCCCTTTTCTACACCCCAGAAGCCTTCGGCCAAGCCTTGGCCTTCTGGGATATCGAAGTAAGATGCGCCTTGCGCTTCTTGCCCTATTGCAAACTCTGGCTTTGTCTCCTTGAGCATAGCCATTAACTTTCCAAGAGTTTTCTATTGCAATTAATGCTTCTAAGATCTAAATATAGACTTATGAAGATCCTTCAATTTCAAAATCATGGTTTAAAGATCTAATCCTTAGTTATGACGATGAAATTAAGGATTCATTATGGCAAGCATAAACCCATAGCGTCACTATTTGAAAAGACATTATGTTTTTGAACAAAATTAACTATGTTGTAATGAAATTGTCTTTTACCGTTTTGTATTTATTTACTTTGATATATAAATGGTAAAAATCCTTATGATTAGTTCCGGATTGAGATGATATGAGACAGTATCAATCCATAAATGTTTAATCATTAAATATCCATAGTCGTAGAATTATCGAGATTGGACATCGATAATACGGAATAGACTAGTATTGCACTTATGCTCGTTCTGAGGGCATAATGGCATAGTTCTCATATGTTTAAGTATAGGATACTTATGCAAGTGCGATAGGAGGTTGTGTTTTATCGATGGTACGGAAAACAGCTTCGCTCTGGATAGACCCCACGGAATCCCATTGGTAGTATATATAAGTCTCTATAGGAGTCCGCTTCAGGGTAGGTGTATTTGGTCTTAATCGGTAAATTTTGGTTTTGGTCGTCCAGGACTTTAATAGGTTTTGTGTACGCCTCTGCTGGGTTTATTGAGAATCGTAGTGTATTGGATGTGATGTCAAGACGGGAGTAACACTTCAGACATATGGAGATGATGATCAGACATGGATTCAGAACTGGTTCCCTATTGTGTTACAACCATCGGAATAATATGACAGGGTCATGATTATCCAATTCAAAGAGACTAGTTGCTTGATATCTGATATGTGCTTCGTACGGGGCATACACTATTCCAGCCACAGGCCTTGTACATGACATCAGATACTGGATCGCAATACGCAATACTACGGTATACTACGCCTGATAATGATCGTATATTCTATTAAGAATATTGCTGGAGAATTGGGTAGGCATGGTGCTTTGCTAGAAGCCAACCTTGTCTCGTAAATCAGTAAAAATATAGTACGAGGTACGTACGTGTTCGGATAGTCCGACGACCGTATTTACAGCCAACATATCCAGGGATCTCTTGGGTCGCTTCCCGAAGATTCACCGATGACGTTTGATTCGAACTTAATTAATCTGGGATTAATTGCGGAAAGACTTTATCTTGGATAAAGTACTATTTGAAGAGAGAGAAAGATTAATTTTGAATTAATTGACAAAATAATATATTCGATATATTAACGAAATTGGATTTCGACGCGGAATTAAAAATTAGATTTTAAATTCGGGCAAACGAGTTAATTTAGAATTAATTCGTTAGCTACATGAATAGTAATTTTGCTAGGCATAATTATTTAATTACGTCGCGACGGAAGTTCATCAATTCGGAATTAGCGAAATCGAGTCCGGAAGTGTTTGCAGGCCCACTCGTATTTTGAATTAAAGTGGGGCCCACAAGTCATATCGTGAGTCACATCTTTGTCATGTAAAGGTGATAGATGTCAAAAGTCACTTTTTGTGAGTGAGATGCTGTCACTATTCATGACGGGAGTAGTTGTGAGAATTTATTGAAATTTTGGAGCCAAAATTTGTTGACTTTTTGAAAGGATATACAAAATATTTGGTAAAGGAATTTTAAGTAATGGTTTTTAGAAAACAAATTTAAAAAAAAAAACACAAAATATTCTCTCTCCCTCTAAGGCTTGGCCGAGAGTTCTCCAAGGTGAAGGAAGGTTCATTTTTCTTCATTTTTCTTGCACATTTAAAGGATCAAACAAAGGTGAAAGGGAAGCTTATCTTAGAGCATGGATTTCCTTTAAAGCTTGGAGCTTGTAGATCATCTTCATCAATAAAATCCCTTGGCCGAATCTTGGAGCTTCGTAGAGGAAAAGTTTTTATTGAGCATCACATCCAATCCGATCTTTGTAAGTGTGTTTCCGCCACATTTTTTTAATGTATTCATTCTATTTCATGGCTTAATTTGATCTTGGGACATCAATCGAAACCAACAATCGTATCAAGGAGCCTTGTTTAAGCATGAAATATATTAGGGTAAAATTTGGGTAAATTGATTTTAAGCATGTTTTGAATAAATTACTTGTTTGAGCATGCTTGTGGATGGATGACTTTGAGTTGTTTATGATCAATTTTGTGAAAAACAAATAGGATGAATTTTTTCCCAAAAATGTGGCTAGGCCGAATACATATTACCCTTGGAAGTCATGGTATATTTTTGTTTTGATGATCATTGGATGACTTGAAATGATTGGGAATGTTCATTTAAAATTCAATCGGATTGAAAAACGAATTCGGACAAAAATCCCCATCTTGGCCATGAGCTTCCTTGCATGTAATGAGATGATTTTTTGAATCAAATATGTTGGACAGGTGTTGATGATGAAAAGTATGATTAATGGTTAGATTAGTGTTTTGGAAATATTGATTTAAAAGATTAATCATGACTTTACACTTTAGTTAATTAAATTTTAAAATTTGGAATATTAAAATTTGATTAATGGGCTTGATTTTGAATTGACCTTGATATTATTGTATTTGGGCATAATAGGCTTGGTTGGGCCAAGTTGGTTTAGGCAAATTGGATTGGATCCAAATTGGGCCTAAATCATTCCATTAAGTCCAAATATAATAAATAGGCTTTAAAAGTTTAATTGGGCCTTATGGGCTAAAATTGTTTTCTTGAAAATGAGGGTGATTCCTTAATTGGGCTTGGTAATTGGGTTTGACCCATATTTACCAAAGCCCATGCCTTTTGAAATCGATTAAAAGCCCATCGGACTTTAATTAAACATACATTGGATGTTAATTGGGCTTTGAGACCCATTAAGATTAGATTTGGAATCTAAGTCATTAAAGCACATTAAAAGGTGTAATTATTTAATTTGGAATTAAATAAATGAATTAGTATTGAATACGAATTAAATTAGTTTTAACGAATAGTTCGATATAATTCAAGATTTCGTACTTTAAGTACTTATTCTCAAACAAGTTGGACTCGCGCAAATCAAATCATTATTTGAACATTGGATGATCACTAATATTCAAAGATAATTAATTTGATTAGTTTGATTGAATAACATGCTTGAATGAATACATGGATATAATGAATAAATAGCGTATATCGGATGGATATTAGAAGGGAAAGGGAATTTTTTAGAAATTATTGTATATTCGGAATTTAGAAATTGGACCTGCTTGTCCAGCCTTCTCTCTCATTGATTCTTTGTATTCTTTTCTCACCTAATTCCCCTCAATGTTAATGAGGTTTCTATTATTGTATTATGTAATTGGGTTGAAGTAGAATAGTGCTAGCCGGGGAGAGTAAATGGAGTGATTTGTTCCAGGAACAAGTTGTTAAATATCCATCCACATATCATTATTAATTTACTTTCCATGCATTATTATGTTTTAGAAGCATGTTTAAGGGTGTATGATGAGACCTTAACAAAGATAATAAATTGGTTGCCAATTTACGAAAAAACCCTCAAATCATATTAAGCGTTTTTCCTTCCGTTAAGTGATTCTTACTCAAGATCCAAGGTTGGCATTGGTTTGTTGGCCAAAGTCAAGACCTTTGTCAATTGCGAATGTGTTTGAATCATGAAAGTTTTGTTCCATATTAGTGTCATGTCCAAGTTGTGATTTGTTGGTGAAAGTCAAGATCACTTCTTGTCCATCGACATTGATTACGAAGCTTTCCATGTCAATGGGACCCGCTTAACTGGAATCATTAAGCTTGTTGTGCCAAAGCCAAGGCTTAGTTGATTCAGAGGAAAAGGTTAGGAAAATATATTGGATATATTGGCATATGTATTGCATATATGTTTCGGACTTGGATGTCCACCTACCGTATCTAGGAATTGGATAAGATCTAATTGATCTTCGAGATCTACCTAGTTAAATATCATACAACTTGTTGGCCAAAGTCAAGGTTGTGTGTTATTTAACGGGATCCTAGCCCACTAGGAAACTGGGTTTCCCGAGTACTCGACAGAGGGTTAGAGGCTCGCCGAAAAATAGTGGGAGGCTAGTATTGAATTTGCAATTTCATTCAGATACTTAACTTTACGCGCTTTCAAATTATTTCGTCAAAATTATTTTATTAGTTGGACTAATATAATGTTATTTTTCTTGTAACAGTTAGACTGTACCCAAATATCGTTGATTAGATAGTTGGACTATCATAATTAGGATGATAGGAAAGGGAAATGTCCAAGCCATTATCATGAGTGAAAATGTCTTTAAGGGCCCGAACTTTGCCGATTGGGAAATGAATCTGAGGATAGTCCTTGGAGCCGAAAGGCTGCTATACACTATACAGAGACCTCTTGGGCCAAGCCCAAACCTGATGAGCTATTTGAGCTGGAGCTTTGGAAGACTCATAGCGATGATTGCGATACTGCTCAGTCAATTATGCTTGCTGCTATGACTCAGTATTTCCGTCGACAGAACATGGACTTGGATCCCTATAATATGTTGGTGAGGTTGCAAGATCTTCGCCGATCTAGCCGTAGATCGCAGAGGTATGAGTTACAAAAGAAGCTCTTCCGCTCACGTATGACAGAAGGCATGTCTGTTGAGTCTCATGTGGCACAGATGATTGCTGACATAGATGAGCTTTCTCAGATGGGGATAGTCCTCGAGGCTGAGACTACTATAGATTTGATCTTGCAGTCTCTCCCTGACACTTGGAGACAGTTCATCATAAACTATAACATGATGAACATATATGATACTCTTGGAGAGTAATTGTCTACTCTCAAGGAAGCTGAGAAGGAGCTTCTCAAGGGAAACAAGCGCGAGGCTCACTTTACTTCGACATCTCAGACACCGAGGGCTGGGCCCAAGGCAACTGGAGGTGTGAAGAAGAAAAAGCAAAAAAGAAAGGGCAAGGCTAAAGCGTCAAAGGCTTCTGGGAAGCCTAAGGACAAATCTCAGGATGTTGCTGACCGGCGTAAACACACACGTATAACGCAAGCGCACGTATCGTTCAAGTAGTATAAAAATATCGATCCCACGAGGACTTAATTCCTACTGTTGTTATTAATTATTGATACTATTTATTTACAAATATCTAATTGAGGGAGAAGTGAATTGATTGCTTGAATGATTTGATTTGTAGATTTGCTAAATAAATAAATAAATCAAAAGACAAAAGAAAATACTAATGAAATTAAAAGACTCAAAGATTTAGGGTTGTGAATCTTTCTAATATCTTTAAAAAAGATGAAGTGATTTTATTTTATGTTTGTGTAATAAATCAGTTTACTAACCTGGAAAATGAATTTATGCGAAAGCATCTGTCGATGGTCAGACACAAATACCCAGTTTAATCCAATTGAATCATATGTCTATGTCAATTAAATTACCTGAATTCATTAAGTTTAAGTTCCAATTATGGTTACCCCCGCCCGACAGGTATATTCCTATCCTGTAAGGAAATCTATAAAGGGTTATCTATCCTTAAGGAAGATCGTGGGCTATTAAGTCTAAGGCTGAAACCTAAAATCCCTATGTCTAGTTCATTTTAGATTTACCACAATCAATTTTATTGGTGATCAAACAACAAGAAGCATTAAGCTTAAGACTTAATAAATAAACTTTTAAATTTCCCAAACTATAAAATAACCTCTTATAAACCGGTGATGTTAGACTTCATCACAACCCTAGAAAACTAACTTAGTTACAACACAAAGTTAGGACAAGTAAGAAAAAGACATAAAAATTACTAAAAAGTAAATACGGAAAAATAAATAAAATGCTAAGGTAAAAGGAATTAACTTCTACTATTTACTATTTAGATATCTCCCAATAATATAATATATAATCTTGTGATATTTTAAACCAACCGTCCAGAATGGCGGTATCCTGATTAAGTCAAATTCAAATATACCAGCCATAAGGCGGAACAGAAATATAAACTTAAACCAACCATCCAGTATGGCGGTATCCTCATTAAGTCAGGTTAACCAGATTAAATGAATAACCAACCGTCCGGAAATGGCGATATCCTTTATTAATTCAGATTTTAAATAGTTTATATATTATATTTTAAGGGAGATTAATCTAAATAGCAAAAGTAAAAGTATTACCTTATTACCTTAGCATGGAGAAGTTACCCCCTCATTGATGAATTAAAACTACTATTTATAGAAGAGAATTACTACTAAATGTAAATAAAACTGAATAAAAGAAACTAAAGAAAAGAACTCTCAATTTATTTATAAGGATTTCAGAGGAAAAAGTACATTGAAACAAAGAAATTCAAAATCTATTTATAGGAAAAAAAAAAATCTAATTTTTTATTATTATTTTTCTGATTATTATTATTTTATTATTTTATTTTATTATTATTATTTTTTTGGATCGCTGAATTTTCGACACGTGGCATGGTGGCTAACAAATTTGGATCGCTGAATTTTTGACACGTGGCATGCGGTGCAATTACCAAAATACCCTCGGTGTCAGGACGCCCAAAATTAACAAAATACCCTTTTTGCCAAATTTCACATTTTTGCTCCAAATCACCTCCAGAATGTCCTGAAACTTTATTTCGGTGTCGGGAAAATTACCAAAATACCCTTTGTGTCGGGACGCCCAAAATTACCAAAATACCTTTTTTTGCCAAATTTCACCAAATTTCACAGTTTTGCTTCAAATCACCTCCAGAATGTCCTGAAACTTTATTTATCTACAAAATAACACAAAACACTTCAAAATATTCACAAAACTCAAGAAACTATACAAAATATTAAGTTAAATGAGTGGGAAATAGTGATAGTTTTACCACTCATCATTTGCCTCCAGTGTGGGAAGCGGGGTCACTGGTAGTGTGACTGCGCGGTATAAGGCGCTCCAGAAGGAGATAAAGGCGGACAAGGCACCGTCCTCAGGTATGTTTGTTATTGAAATAAACATGACTACTTCTAGTTTTAAAAATTGGATTTTTGATTCTGGTTGTGGTACTCATATATGTACTGATGTGCAGGATCTGCGGATTAGCAGGAGACTGGCTTCAGGGGAGATTGATCTACGTGTCAGAAATGGGACTCCAGTCGCTGTTTTGGCCGTTGGCACTTTTGTTTTAGACTGCCCTTGAGTCATGTACTTGAACTTAATGACTGTTATTATGTACCTAGTTTGACTAGGAATATTATTTCTGTATCTATATTAACCCAATGTGGGTGCACTTTTATATTTAGAAACACCGAGAGTGTTTTTATTTATAAAAATGATATAGAAATTTACACTGCTGTAGCAAATACTGTCTTTATATTTTGAATATAAGTCAATCTCAAACATATAATATAACAAACAAAAGGCTTAAAATGAGTAATAAAGATGAAACTTATATGTGGCACTATCGTCTATGGCACATAAAAAGACTCACATATCCACACTTTCGAAGAGTGGGTACTTGGACGGATTGATCCAAATTCATATGACGTCTGCGAATCTTGCTTATTAGGTAAAATGCTTAAATCACCTTTTAGTGGTAAAGGTGAACGCACCACCGAACTGTTAGCCTCGTTTATAGTGATGTATGTGGGCCCATGTCTAGCCAGGTTAGAGGTGGATACGAATACTTCGTAACCTTTACGAATGATGCATCGCGTTATGGTTATGTGTATTATGAGACACAAGTCGGAAACTTTTGAGAATTCAATGAGTTTCGACACGAAGTTGCAAAACAAACGGCAAGAGTATAAAGAATTACGATCGGACCGTGGTGGCGAATAATTGAGCAATGAGTTTCTAGATTACTTGAAAGAATATGGTATTCTTTCACAGTGGACTCCTCCGGAACACCGCAATTAAACAGTGTGTCCGAACGGAGAAACCGAACTCTGTTGGACATGGTTAGGTCTATGATGAGTCATATGAGCTACTTATTTCCTTCCAGGGATATGCATTAAACAGCGCAATTCTTATTTGAATAAGGTTCCGTCAAAGTCTGTACAACAGACACCATATGAGATATGGACAGGAAAGAAACCGGATTTCTCATTCCTGAAGATTTGGGGATGCTGGACATACGTCAAAGGTTTGGAAGGTACCAAACTTGAGCCCAAATCAGATAAATTCCTATTCGTAGGATATCCTAGGGAAACCAAAGGATATTACTTCTATCACCCACGAGAGAACAAAGTATTTGTTGCTCTACATGCGGTTTTCCATGAGAAGGAATTCCTAAATGCAGTGATAAGTGGGAGGAAAGTAGAACTCGATGAAAATCGGAGTGATGTGCTCCTGGCATAGAATCCTCAACGGAGCAAGAACAGTCCATCTGGGATGAGACTGTACCACAACCTTCTATTACACAAGGACCGCGTAGGTCGAGAGAGTCAGGAATCAACCTGAGAGGTATAGGTTTCTGATCTCACCTCATGTAGATATTAATCTCATTGAGGATAATGAACTGGCTACGTATGAGGAAGCGAAACAAGATATCGATTCCGCTTTATGGTAGAAGCCATGAAGTCCGAAATGGATTCCATGTACACCAACCAAGTCTGGACACTTGTTGATGCACCAAAAGGTGTAAAGCCTATTGGTTGCAAATGGATCTTCAAGAAGAAGAGCGACATAGATGGCAACGTACAAACGTACAAAGCTAGGCTTGTAGCGAAGGGGTATCGTCAACGACATGATGTCGATTACGACGAAACTTTCTCACCCATTGCCAAGATTAAATCCATTCGGATAATGCTTGTTATTACTGCATATTTCGATTACGAGATATGGCAGATGGACGTTAAAACGGCTTTCCTTAATGGAAACCTTTTAGAGGATGTTTATATGCAACAGCCTGATGGTTTTATCGTGCCTAGACTTACAACAGGTTTGTAAGTTAAATCGATCCATTTATGGATTGAAGCAAGTATCGCGGTCAAGGAACCAACGTTTTGATGAGATCATACAAGAATATGATTTCATTCAAAACGATGACGATGTATTGCTTATAGGCAATGACATTCCAATGTTAACGTTGGTGAAAGCTTGGCTTTCATTGAAATTCTCCATGAAAGATCTGGGAGAAGCAGCCTTTATTCGGGAAATAAAGATCTACCGGGATAGATCTAGAAAGCTACTTGGACTCCCACAGAGTACATATATTGACAACGTGTTGAAAAGATTCAACATAGATCAGTCCAAGAGAGGACTGTTGCCAGTGTCACATAGTGTCTATCTATCTAAAGACATGTGTTCTAAAAATCAAGATAAGAGAGACAACATGAGTCGGATACCATTCGCCTCGCCAGTCGGATCGATCATGTATGCCTCTATATGTACGCGACCTGATGTCTCCTATGCTTTGAGCATGTGTAGTCGCTATCTGGCTGATCCAAGTGAAGGTCACTAGATGGTGGTTAAGAACATCCTTAAGTATCTTAGACGAACTAAGGATGCTTTCTTAATCTATGGAGATGGAGAACTTGAGGTAACTGGGTATACCGATGCAAGTTTCCAAACCAACAAAGACGACTGTAAGTCACAATCGGGTACATATTTTGTTGAATAACGGAGCAGTGAGCTGGAAATCTTCCAAGCGAGACTGTTGCCGATTCAACAACAGAAGCGGAGTACATTGCTGCAGCTGAAGTAGCAAATGAGAAGCAGTTTGGATCCGAAAATGCCTAAGTACATTAGGAGTAGTTCCGTTAGCAGGTGAGCCCGTTCCATTATATTGTGATAATAACGGGGCATTTGCGCAGGCTAAGGAACCACGGTCTCATCAGCGATCCAAGCATGTTCTTCGACGTTTCCATCTGATTCGTGAGATCATACATCGTGGCGATGTGAAGATCGAGAAGGTCGCAAAAGATGACAACATGGCAGATCCGCTGACGAAAGCTATTCCTCAGCAAAAGTTTGAGCGACATATACATAGTTCAGGTATTATATGCTTGAATGACTGGCTATAGGCCAAGTGGGAGATTGTTGGACAATTTACATAGTGGGAGATTATTAGATGCTTGAATGACTGGCTATAGGCTCAAGTGGGAGTTTGAGCGACATATACATAGTTCAGGTATTAGATGCTTGAATGACTGGCTATAGGCCAAGTGGGAGATTGTTGGACAATTATGACCCATAGCGTCACTGTTTGTAAAAGACATTGTGTTTTTGTACAAAATTAACTATGTTGTAATGAAATTATCTTTTACCGTTTTGTATTTATTTACTGTGATATATAAATGGTAAAAGTTCTTATGATTAGTTCCGGATTGAGATGATATGAGACAGTATCAATCCATAAAGATTTAATCATTAAATATCCCTAGTCGTCGTATTATCGAGATTGGACATCGATATTGCAGAATAGACTAGTATTGCACTTGTGCGCGTTGTGAGGGTATAACGACATAGTTCTCATATGTTTAAGTATAGGATACTTATGCAAGTGCGATAGAAGGTAGTGTTTTACCGATGGTACGGAAAACAGCTTCGCTCTGGATAGACCCCGCGGAATCCCATTGGTAGTATGTATATGTGTCTATGGGAGTCCGCTTCAGGGTAGGTGTATTTGGTCTTAACCTGAGACTTGCATCACTAGTACTTGCGACAATCGGTAAACTTTGGTTTTGGTCATCCAGGACTTTAACAGGTTTTGTGTACGCCTCTGCTGAGTTATTGAGAATCGTAGTGTATTGGATATGATGTCAAGACGGAAGTATCACTTCAAACATATGGAGATGATGATCACACAGGGATTCAGAACTGGTTCTCTATAGTGTTGCAACCATCGGGATAATATGACAAGGTCATGATTATCCGATTCAAATAGACTAATTGTTTGATATCTCATATGTGCTTCATACGGGGCAAACACTATTCCAGCCTCAGGCCTTGCACGTGACATCTGATACTGGATCGTAATACGTAATAATACGGTATACTACGCCTGATAAAGATCGTATATTCCATTAAGAATATCACTGGAGAATTGGGTAGGCTTGGCATTTTACTAGAAGTCAACCTTGTCTCGTAAATCAGTAAAAACGTAGTACGAGGTACGTACGTGTTCGGATAGTCCGATGATAGCATTTACTGCCAACATATCTAGGGATCTCTTGGGTCACTTCCCGAAGATTCACCGATGACGTTTAATTCGAACTTAATTAATCTGGGATTAATTACGGAGAGACTTTTTCTTGGATAAAGTACTATTTGAAGAGAGAGAAAGATTAATTTCGAATTAATCGACAAAATAATATATTCGATAAATTAAACGAAATTAGATTTCGACGCGGAATTAAAAATTAGATTTTAAATTCGGGCAAACGAGTTAATTTAGAATTAATTCGTTAGCGACGTGAATAGTAATTTCGCTAGGCATAATTATTTAATTACGTCGCGACGAAAGTTCGTTAATTCGGAATTAGCGAAATCGAGCCCGGAAGTGTTTGCGGGCCCACTCGTATTTTGAATTAAAGTGGGGCCCACAAGTCACATCGCTAGTCACATCACTTGTCATGTAAAGATGATAGATGTCAAAAGTCACTTTTTGTGAGTGACATGCTGTCACTATTCATGATGGGAGTAGTTGTGAGCATTTATTGAATTTTGGAGCCAAAATTTATTGACTTTTTGAAAGGATATACAAAATATTTGGTAAAGGAATTTGAAGTAATGGTTTTTAGAAAATAAATTAAAAAAAAAACACAAAATATTCTATCTCCCTCTAAGGCTTGGCCGAGAGTTCTCCAAGGTGAAGGAAGGTTCATTTTTCTTCATTTTTCTTGCATATTTAAAGGATCAAACAAAGGTGATAGGGAAGCTTATCTTAGAGCATGGATTTCCTTTAAAGCTTGGAGCTTGTAGATCATCTTCATCAACAAAATCCCTTGGCCGAATCTTGGAGCTTCTTGAAGGAAAAGTTTTTGTTGAGCATCACATCCAATCCGATCTTTGTAAGTGTGTTTCCGCAACATTTCTTTGTTTTATTCATTCTATTTCATGGCTTAATTTGATCTTGGGACATCAATAGAAACCAACATTAAGCACTAAAGTTATCATCACATGAATATGTCATTTTATCAAATAAAATAACTTCTCAGTTCTCAAGACTATCCTGAGGTATTATTCCCAATCTGAAAATTAAAGCCGCTTAAACACATTTTCACCCGGGATTATGTTTTAAATGCTCAATCTTTCAGTTTATCTTGATTCTAATAGTTCAACTATTTAATCAACGATTAAGGTACATTTAAATATAATGATTACTATAGTCCAACTATATGATCAACTATACTTTTAATAAGTTAAATTCAATTTTATTGATTGCTATAATCCAATTATAAAATCAATTATAAATTTAAATAGTTTGAATACAGTCCAACTGTTTAATTAAAACAACGGTTAAATATTAGTCTAACTAATATGTTTATTTTGACGAATAATGAAATGAGAGCGTATGGCAAGTATCTAAACGAAATTACAAATTTAATATTTGCCTCCCACTATTTTTCGGCGAGCCTCTAACCCTCTGTTGATTACTCGGGGAACCTAGTTTCCTTTTGGGCTAGGATCCCATTAATAACACACAATCTTGATTTTTCCCAACAAATTGTATGATACTTAACTAGGTAGATCTCTAAGATCAATTGGATCCCATCCAATTCCTAGATCCAATAGGTGGACATCTAAGTCCGAAACATATATCTTATATATGCCAATATATCCAATATATTCCCTAATATTTTTCCTCTAAGTCAACTAAGACTTGGCTTTGGCACAACAAACTTAATGATCCCAGTTAAGCGGAACCCATTGACCTTGGAAAGCTTCGTAATCAATGTCGATGGATAAGAAGTGACCTTGACTTTGGCCAAAAAATCACAACTTGGACAAGAAATCGATATGGAACAAAGCCTTCATGATTCAAACACATCCGCAATTGACAAAGGTCTTGACTTTGGCCAACAAACCAATGCCAACTTTGGATCTTGAGTAAGAATCACTCAATGGAAGGAAAAACACTTTATATGTTGTGAGGGTTTTTCGCGTAATTGGCAACCAATTAATTATCTTTGTTAAGGGCTCATCATCATACACCCTTAATCATGCATTCTAAAAATATAATAAGGCACGTACATAAAATAATAATGATATACGGATGGATACTTAAAATATTATGTTCCTAGAACAAATCTCTCCATTTCCTCTCTCCAGGCTAGCACTATTTTAACTTCTACCCAATTACATAACACTTCTAAAGAAACCTCATTTACTTTGAGGGGAATAGGTGAGAAGAGAAATATAAAGAGTCGATAGGTATAAGGCTGGACACAAAGGTCTAATTTAAATAAATTCTAAATTTATTACAACAATTTCCAAAATTGCCCTCACCCATCTAATATCCATCCGATATACATTATTCATACATCACATCCATGTATTCACACAAAGCATGTTATCAATCAATCTAATCCAATTAAACAACGATTAGATTTGTGTGAGTCCAACTCGTTTGAGAATACATACTCGAAGTACGAATTCTTGAATTATAGTAAACTACGACATTAAATCCAATTTAGTTTATATTTAATACTAATTCATTATTTAATTCTAAATTAAATAATTACATTTTATTAATGAGCCTTTACGACTTAGATTCTAAATCTAGTCTTAATGGGTCTCAAAGCCCGATTAACATCCAATGTCATTTAATTAAAGTCCAATGGGCTTTCAATTGATTTCATAAGGCATGGGCTTTGGTCAATATGGGTGAAACCCAAATACCAAGGCCCAATTAAGGAATCACCCTTATTTTCCAAGAAACCAATTTAGGCCCATTAGGCCCAATTAAACTTTAAAGGCCCAATAGTTATATTTGGACTTTATGGATATGGTTTTGGGCCCAATTGGATCCAACCAATTAGCCTAAACCAAACTTGGCCCAACCAAACCCATTAAGCCCAAATACAACTTTACAAGCCCAATTCCAAAATAAGCCCAATTAATTTAATTCCAAAATTCCAAATTTCATAATTAAATTAACCTAAAGTGTATGCCATAATTAATTAACCAAATTAACATTTCCAAAACACAAATTTGTACAATTAATTATACTCATTATCATCAACACATGTCCAACATCATTGAATCAAAAAATCAACATCATTCCATGCTTCTATGGCTCACGGCAATGGGGAATTTTTCATATCAATTTTGATTTCAATCCAATTAAATCACAAACTAATATATACCAAGTCTTCCAATTCATCCAATGATCAAAAGAACAAAATTTGCCATGACCTTAGGGAACCCTAAACTTTCGGCCAAGCCTAAAAAATTGGGGAAAATTTATCCAATCCAATTTTCATCAAATTGACAATGCATAACACCATGTTATCATAATTTAGGCATACTCAAACAATCAATTTCATTCAAACATGCTCAAATCAATTTTACCCAATTTTAAAGTTAAGAACCCTAATTTCATTTTCATGCTTAATCAAGGCTCTGATACCATTGTTGGGGTTTCTAGGTGTGGCAAGGTAAATAATAAGCAAGGAAAATCATGTGAATACATAAAGAAGTACGGCAGAAACATACTTACATTGATCGGATTGGATGCGGCGAAGAACAAAAAAAATTCTTCCATGGTGATGAAGCTTTCGGCCAAGAATGATATTTGTCATCCATGTTCATCTTCAAGCTTCAAGCTTTATGTGAAGTTATTCCACGCTCACAAGTGAGTTTCCCTATGTACCTAGTACTACGTTTTTACCGATTTACAAGACATGGTTGGCTTCTAGCAAACCACCATACCTACCCAATTCTCCAGAAATATTCTTAAATGAATGTACGATCTATGTCAGATGTAGTATACGTTGTATTGCGTATAACGATCCAGCATCAGATGTCACGTGCTAGGCCTGGGGCTCGAATTGTGTCTGCCCCATGCGAAGCACATATCGGATCTATGGTAACTAGTCTCTATAATCGGATAAACATGACCTAGTCATATTATACAGATAGCTGCAGCATAAAAGAGCACCAGTTTCGTATCCTACATGATCATCATCTCCACTATGACTGAAGTGATACTTCCATCTCGATATCACACCCAATACACTACGATTCTCAATATACCCGGAAGAGGCGTACACAGAACCGGTCAAAGCCCTAGACGACCAAAACCAAAGTATATTGATTGTCGCAAGTATTAGCGGTGCAAGTCTCAGGTTAAGACCAAATACACCTACCCTGAAGCGGACTCCTATAGACACATAGACATATTACCAATGGGATTCCGCGAGGTCTATCCAGAGTGAAGCTGTTTTTCGTACTATCGGTAAAACACAACCTCATATCGCACTTGCATAAGTATCCAATACTTAAACATTTTGAGAACTGTGTCGTTATGCTCCCACAACGCGCACAAGTGCAAGACTAGTCTATTCTGAATTATCGATGTCCAATCTCGATAATACTACGACTAAGGATGTTTAATGATTAAACCTTTATGGATTGATACTGTCTCATCATCTTAATCCGGAACTAATCATAAGGACTTCTATCATTTATGTATCTTGGTAATCCAATTACAAATGATAAAATGGCAATTTCCTTCGTCACATAGTTAATTTTGTACAACAACACCATGATCTGTACAAATAGTGATGTTATGGGTCATAATTGTCCAATAATTCTCCAGAAATATTCTTAATGGAATATACGATCTTTATCAGGCGTAGTATACCGTAGTATTGTATATAGCGATCCAGTATCGGATGTTCACGTGCAAGGCCTGGGGCTGGAATCGTGTCTGCCCCATACGAAGCACATATCGGATATCAAGCAACTAGTCTCTTTGAATCGGATAATCCTGACCTTGTCATATTATCCCGATGGTTGCAACACAATAGAGAACTATTTCTGAATCCCTACGTGATCATCGTCTCCATATATCTGAAGTGATACTTATGTCCTTACATCACACCCAATACACTGCGATTCTCAATAAATCCAGAAAAGCCATACACAGAACCTGTTAAAGTCCTGGACGACCAAAACCAAAGCGTATTGATTGTCGCAAGTACTAGCGATGCAAGTCTAAGGTTAAGACCAAATACACCTACCCTGAAGCGGACTCCCATAGACACATAGACATACTACCAATGGGATTCCGCGGGGTCTATCCACAGCGAAGCTGTTTTCCGTACCATCGGTAAAACACAACCTCCTATCGCACTTGCATAAGTATCTAATACTTAAATATATGAGAACTATGGCATTATGCCCTCACAACGCTCACAAGTGCAATACTAGTCTATTTCGTATTATCGATGTCTAATCTCGATAAAGGGATATTTAATGATTAAACCTTTATGGATTGATATTGTCTCATATCATCTTAATCCAAAACTAATCATAAGGATTTTTACCAATTTATATATATCAAAGTAAATAAATTATAAAATGGTAAAAGGCAATTTCATTGCTACATAGTTAATTTTGTACAAAAACACAATGTCTTTTACAAACAGTGACGCTATGGGTCATAACTGTCTAATAATCTCCCACTTGGCCTATAGCAAGTCACTCAAGCATCTAATACCTGAACTATGTACATGTCGCACAAACCTATGCTGAGAAATAGCTTTCGTCAGTGGATCTGCAATGTTGTCATCTGATGTGACCTTCTCAACCTTCACATCACCACGATGAATGATCTCACGTATCAGATGGAAACATCGAAGAACATGCTTGGATCGTTGATGAGACCGCGGTTCCTTAGCCTGCATTATAGCCCCGTTATTGTCACAATATAATCGAACGGGCTCATCTGCTAACGGAACTCCTCCTAGTCCAATTAGGAATTTTCAGATCCAAACTGCTTCTTTTACTGTTTCAGCTGCAGCAATATACTCCGCTTCAGTTGTTGAATCAGCAACTGTCTCTTGCTTGGAAGATTTCCAGCTTACTACTCTGTTATTCAAACAAAATATGTACCTGGATTGCAACTTGTAGTCGTCTTTGTCTGTTTGGAAACTTGCATCGGTATACCCAGTTACCTCAAGTTCTCCATCTCCATAGATTAAGAAAGCATCCTTAGTTCATCTAAGATACTTAAGGATATTCTTAACTACCATCCAGTGACCTTCACCTGGATCGGCCTGATAGCGACTACACATGCTCAAAGCATAGGAGACATCAGGTCGTGTACATATCATGGCATACATGATCTATCCGACTGTCGAGGTGAACGGTATCCGACTCATGTTGTCTCTCTCATCTTGAGTTTTAGGACACATGTCCTTAGATAGATAGACGTCATGTGACACTGGCAATAGTCCCCACTTGGACTGATCAATGTTAAATCTCTTCAATACTTTGTCAATGTACGTACTCTAGGAGAGTCCAAGCAACTTTCTAGATCTATCCCGGTAGATCTTTATTCCTAGAATAAAGGATGCTTCTCTCAAATCTTTCATGGAGAATTTAATGAAAGCCAAGCTTTCACCGACGTTAACATGGGAATGTCATTGCCAATAAGCAATACATCATCAACATAAAGGAAAATAAATGGCAGTGCTCTCCCACTAACCTTCTAATATACACAAGGATCATCTTCATTTTTAATAAAAATCATATTCTTTTATGATCTCGTCAAAATATTGGTTCCATGACCGTGATGCTTGTTTCAATCCATAAATGGATCGATTTAACTTTCAAACCTTGTTTGCAAGTCTAGGCACGATAAAACCGTCAAGCTGTTGCATATAAACATCCTCCAAAAGGTTTCCGTTAAGGAAAGCGGTTTTAACATCCATCTGTCATATCTCGTAATCGAAATATGCAGCAATAGCAAGCATTATCCGAATGGATTTAATCATGGCAAGGGGTGAGAAAGTTTCATCGTAATCGACACCATGTCGTTGATGATACCCTTTCGCTACAAGCCTAACTTTGTACGTTTGTACGATGCCATCCGTGTCGGTCTTTTTCTTGAAGACCCATTTGTAACCAATAGGTTTAACGCCTTCTGGTGCATCAATCAGTGTTCAAACTTGGTTGGTGTACATGGAATCCATCTCGGACTTCATGGCCTCTTGCCATAAAGCGGAATTGATATCTTGTATCGCTTCCTCATATGTAGCCGGTTCATTATCCTCAATGAGATTAATATCTACATGAGGTGAGATCAGAAACCCATACCTCTCAGATGGACTGTTCATGTTCCATTAAGGATTCTGTCCCAGGAACAGTATCACTCCGATTTTCATCGACTTCTACTTTCCTCCCACTTATCACTGCATTTAGGAATTCCTTCTCAAGGAAAACCGCATATAGAGCAATAAATATTTTGTTCTCTTGTGGGTGATAGAAGTAATATCCTTTGGTTACCCTAGGATATCCTAAGAATAGGCATTTATCCGATTTGGGTTCAAGTTTGGTACCTTCCAAATGTTTGACGTATGCCCAGCAACCCTAAATCGTCAGGAATGAGAAACCTGGTTTCTTTCCTGTCCGTATCTCATATGGTGTCTATTGAACAGACTTTGATGAAATCTTATTCAAAATAAGTATTGCACTGTTCAATGCATATCCCCAGAAGGAAATAGGTAGCTCTGTGCGACTCGTAATAAACCTTACCATGTCCAACAAAGTTTGGTTTCTCTGTTCGGACACACCGTTTAATTACGGTGTTCCAGGAGGAGTCCACTGTGCAAGAATACCATATTCTTTCAAGTAATCTAGAAACTCATTGCTTAAGTATTCGCCACCATAAAATACTATTTGAAGAGAGAGAAATATTAATTTGAAAATTAATCGATAAAATAATATATTCGATATATTAAACGAAATTAGATTTCGACGCGGAATTAAAATTGGATTTTAATTCGGGCAAACGAGTTAATTTAGAATTAATTCGTCAGCGACGTAAATAGTAATTTTACTAGGCATAATTATTTAATTACGTCGCGATGAAAGTTCGTTAATTTGGAATTAGCGAAACCGATCCCGGAAGTGTTTGCGGGCCCACTCATATTTTCAATTGAGTGGGGCCCACAAGTCACATCGCGAGTCACATCACTTGTCACTTTAGTGATAGATGTCTTGTCACCTTTTTGGTGAATGACATGCTGTCACTATTCATGAGAGGAGTTAGTGTGGGCATTTAATGCCATTTTAGAGCCAAAAATTGGCTTTGACTTTGGGAAAGCATATACCAAATTTTGGTATTGGTTTTTCATTATTGTTCTTAGAAAACAAAAAGTTGAAAAACAAAACTCTCTCTCTCTCTCAGTTTTTGGCCATTGCCGTGAGCTCTCCAAAGGGAAAGGAAATCATTTTCTTTCTTCCATCTTGCTAGCATATTAGAAAATCCATACAAGGTGATAGGGAAACTGAACTAAGAGCTTGGAATCCATTGAAACTTGGCGCTTGGTCATCTTCATCAATAAAGTCACCTTGGCCGAATACATCAAGCAAGGAGAAAAAATTCGGTTGATCATCACATCCTAAAGCCGATCTATGTAAGAATGATTCCACCATACTTTTTAGTTGTATTCATTCTTATTTCTATGCTTGAATGATCTTGGGACTAACCTAGAAACCCAACAACAACCCTCACAGAGTTCGTATGTTTTTGAAATATATGTGACCTGATGTCTCATATACTTTGAGCATATGTAGAAGCTAGAAGGCAAATCCAGGTGATAGTCACTGGAATGATGTATAGAACATCCTTGAGTATCTTAGATGAACTAAGGATGCTTTCTTAAGCTATGGATGAGGAGAACTTGAAGTGACTAGGTTCACCGCTGCAAGTTTCCAAATCGACAAAGAAGACTTTAAGTCACAATAAGGGTATATGTTTAGTTTAAATAACGGAACAGTGAGCTGGAAATATTCCAAGTAAGATATTGTTGCCGAATAAACAATAAAAACGGAATATTTCTGCAACTAAAGCAGCAAAAGAAGCATTTTAGATCTATATAATCTTAATTGGATTAAGTATAGTTCTGTTAGTAGCTGAGCTAGGCTACAGCACATGCTAAATAATTGCGGTCTCATCAACGATCCAAGTATATACTTCAACTATTTCATCTGATTCATAAGATCATACATCGTGTTGATGTGCTGATTGAATAAATCACATCAGATGATAACAACACAAATCCGCTGATGAAAGCTGTTTCTCAGCAGAAGTTTGAGCGATCCCTACATAGTTCAGGTGTAGGACACTTGAGTGATTGGCTATAGGCCAAGTGGGAGATTGTTGGGCAATTATGACCCATACCATCACTATTTATATATAACATGGTGTTGTTGTACAAATTAACTATGTGACAGAGGAAAATGCTCTTTTATCATTTGTAATTAGATTACCGGGATATATAAATGATAAGAGTCCATATGATTAGTACCAGATTAATAAGATATGAGACAGTATAATCCAAGTAAGGTTTAATCATTAAATATCCATAGTCGTAGTATTATCGAGACTGGACATCGATAATGCGGAATAGGCTAGTATTACACTTGTGCGCTTTATGGAAGCGTAATGACATAGTTCTCATATATTTGGGTATTGGATACTCATGCAAGTGTAATGGGAGGTTCTGTTTATCGATAGTACGAAAACAGCTTCACTCTGGATAGACCCCTCGGAATCCCATTGGTAGTATGACTATGTGTCTATGGGGGTCCGAATCAGGGTAGGTGTATTTGGGCTTAACCTGAAACTTGCATTATGTGTGATGTCAAGATGGAAGTATCACTTCACTCATATGGAGATGATGATCACGCAGGATACGGAACTGGTACTCTTGTATGCTGCAGCTATCGGGATAATATGACAAGGTCATGATTATCCGATTATATAGACTAGTTACCAGAGATCCGATATATACTTCGTACGAGGCAGACACAATTCCAGCCCCAGGCCTAGCATGTGACATTCGATACTGGATCGTAATACATAATACTACGTATGTACGCCTAACAAAGATTATATATTCCTTTAAAGGATATTTCTGGAGAATTTGGTAGGCACAGTGCTTTTCTTGAAGCCAACCATGTCTTATAAATCGGTAAGAACGTGGTATCGAGTACGCACGTATTCGGATAGTCCAATAACCGTATTTACTGCCAACATATCCAAGGATCTCTTGGGTCGCCTCCTAAAGATTCACCGATGAGATTTGACTCGAACAGAAAATTAATCTAGGATTAATTATGAGAGAAAATTAATCTGGGATTAATTACGGTAATAAATTAATCTGGGATTAATTTAAAATAGAAATAATTAATCTATGATTAATTACGTCGAGAATTTATCTGGGATTAAATTCGTCGAGAAGAGAGAACGCGATTAAATTTGGAATTAATTGGTAAAGTAATTTAATAGTTAAATTGGATTTTACTATTTAATTTATTTATTTGGGTTAAAATAATATTGGATATATTAAATAAAATAGGATTTCAAAGCGGAATTAAATTAGATTTTAATTCCAAGCGACTTTCGTAATAATTTTGCTAGGCAATATTATTTAATTAAATTGGATTTAATTAAGTCGCAACGGAAAATTCCTTAATTCGGAATTAAGTGAACCCGAGCCCAAGTGAAGTTGTGTGTTAGAATAGCCACTTTACTTACATCACATGTTAGACATATGATGGAAGTGATTAGGCATAAAATAATGAGTTTGATTTGTTGAAAGATGGCATGGCTTTACTTAGAACACACTCAAACTTATTCCAACACTCAAGCTCACTATATATTGATTTGTTGACTTTGGAAGTGCACACAAGTTACTATTCACAACAACCAACTTACTCTCTCCTTTCTTCTCTACAATGGCCGAAACTTGGAGCTCTCTCTCCATGGAATTTTGCTTCAAAAATTCAAGATTACTAGCACATTTAGAGGCAAAAATAGGTGATATGGAGACTCACTTGAGAGTTTGGAACTCGATCTCATGTTCTGAAGCTTCCAACACATCCAATAAATAATGAAAATTTTTGAAATCTCCTCAACCAATCACTGTGAGTATTCTGTAACTCTCTTGATAATTCACACACAAATCACTCTTAGATGATCTTGGCATGTTCTAGGAACACTTACAGTTGAAAGCTCATGGACTCTTCCATGTATACTCTGTCACTGTGTGTGTGAGTAGAGGTTGTTGACCATCACAATTTCAAAAGGAGTTTTATTGGTGACAGAGCTCTTCTGAGAGTTGAAGCAAAATTGGGAAACATCAAGAAGTTTTGCCCAATTCCTCTGGTTGGCACTATCAAAGTGGTGTAAGTACTCATCTAGCATCACATTGATACTCTCTTTCTATCCATCTGTCTTAGGGTGGTAACTTGTCGACATGTTTAGTTAGGAACCGAGTAGTTTGAAGAGCTTAGACCAGAAGGTCGCTGCAAATCTCTGATCCCGATCACTGACAATTTACCTAGGCACGCCCCAATACTTCACCATGTGTTTGAAGAATAATTTCACAGTTTCTTCTGCCTTGCAGTATTTAGGTGCTAGTATGAATGTCGTATATTTGGAGAACCTATCAACAATTACCAACATTTTGGTTAGTTCACCAATTTTTGGAAGGTTGGTTATGAAGTCAAGAGAGACACTCTCCCTGTTGGGTTTCTATTAAGTCCCAAGGATCAAATCAAGCAATGAAACATATATGTGAATACTCGTAAAAGCATGACAGAATCATACTTACAACGATCGGATTGGATGCGTCGAAGAACAAAACTTTTCCACCTCCATTGAAGAAGCACTCGGCCATGGGTGAGTTTGGACTCCATCTTCATCTTCAAGCTCCAAGCTTTATGTGTGCATTCCATGCTCATGAGATGGTTTCCATATCACCTTGTAAGACTCTTTATGTGCTAGCAATGGAATGATTTGCCACAAATCTTCCTAGTTCTTCTTACATCTCTCGGCTTTGAAGGAAAAAAAGAGAAGAAAAATGACACCAAGGCCAAATGGGAGAGAAGGAAGAAATTGGCCGTTGGCCGATTCTAGGAGAGGGAGAGAGTGAATGAAGTGAAGTGTTGGTTTTTATTATCTCATACACCAAAAAGAAAAGTCAAATACCAATTAAAAAATTGGTAAATGTCTTTCAAGCTTTCAAAAGCTTTTTCCAACAACTTCATCTACTATTCAAATCACTCAAAGTGACTAGACATCACATCAATTAATGTGACTAATGATTTGACACTAGATGTGACTTGTGGGCCGTTCTTGAATTCGAAATGCGAGTACGATTGCAAACACTACCGGGCTCGGATTCGCTAATTCCGAATTAACGAATTTCCATCGCGACGTAATTAAATAATTATGCCTAGCAAAATTACTATTCACGTCGCTAACGAATTAATTCTAAATTAACTCATTCGCCCGAATTAAAATCTAATTTCAATTCCGCGTCGAAATCCAATTTCGTTTAATATATCGAATATATTAATTTATCGATTAATTCCAAATTAATCGTTCTCTCTCTTTAAATAATATTTTATCCTAGATAAAATATTTCTCCGTAATTCATCCCAGATTAATTTTCTCTCTCATCCAATTAATCTCAGATTAATAAAGTGCGAGTCATACGTCATCGATGAATCTTCGGGAAGCGACCCATGAGATCCCCAGATATGTAGGAAGTAAATCCTGTTATCGGACTATCCGAATACGTACTTACCTAGTACACTATTTTACCGATTTAACAGATAAGGTTGGCTTCTAGCAAAGCGCCATGCCTACCCAATTCTCCAGAAATACTCTTAAAGGAATATTATAATCTATATCAGGCGTAGTATATGTATTATTGAGTATAATGATCCAGTATCGGATGTTCACGTGTAAGGCCTAGGGCTGGAATAGTGTCTGCCACGTACGAAGCACATATCGGATTTAGGTAACTAGTCTCTATAATCGGATAAACATGACCTAGTCATATTATCCCGATGACTGTAGTACTTAAGAGTACTAGTTCTGTATCCTACGTGATCATCATCTCCACTATAACTGAAGTGATACTTCCATCTTGACATCACACCCAATACACTACGATTCTCAATATACCTAGAAGAGGCATACACAGAACCGGTTACAGCCCTGGACGACCAAAACCAAAGTATATCGATTGTCGCAAGTATTAACGGTGCAAGTCTCAAGTTAAGACCAAATACACCTACCCTGATTCGGACTTCCATAGACACATAGTTATACTACCAATGGAATTCTGATGGGTCTATCCAGAGCGAAGCTATTTTCCGTACCATCGGTAAAACACAACCTCCTATTACACTTGCATGAGTATCCAACACCCAAACATATGAGAACTATGCCGTTATGCTCCCACAACGCGCACAAGTGTAATACTAGTTTATTCCGCATTATCGATGTCCAATCTCGATAATACTACGACTATGGATATTTAATGATTAAACCTTTATGGATTGATACTGTCTCATATCATCTCAATCTGGAACTAATCGTAAGGACCTTCTATCATTTATATATCTTGGTAATCCAATTACAAATGATAAAAGAGCAATTTCATTTGTCACATAGTTAATTTGTACAACAACACCGTGATCTGTATAAATAGTGATTCTATGGGTCATAATTGTCCAAAAATCTCCCACTTGGCCTATAGCCAATCACTCAGGTGCTTTACACCTGAACTATGTACAGGTCGCTCAAACTTCTGCTGAGAAAACAGCTTTCGTCTGCGGATTTAAAAGGTTATCATCTTATGCGATTTATTTGATCATCACATCACCACGATGTATAATCTGACGAATCAGATGAAAACAGTTTAAAGTACATATCGGATCGTTGATGAGACCGTTAATTTTTTAGCCTGTGCTATAGCCTCGCTCAGCTGCTAACAGAATTATTTCTAATCTAATTAGAATTATTTCGATCCAAGATGCTACTATTGTTGTGACAGTTGCAGCAAAGTTCCGCTTTTGTTGTTTATACAGTAACAGTATCTTGCTTGGAAGATTTCCAGCTCACTGTTCTGTTATTCAAACTATATAGTACTTTTTACGACTTATAGTCATTTTTATCGGTTAGGAAACTTGCAACAGTGAACCCAGTCACTTCAAGTTCTCCTTCTCCATAGTATAAGACAACATCCTTAGTTCGTCTAAGATACTAAAGGATGTCATCAACATCAATCCAGTGACCATCATATAGATTGGCCTGATTGTGACTCAATATGCTCAAAGTATATGAGACAGCAGGTCGCGTATATTTATTTCAATGTACGATTCTCGGAGAGTACTAACAACCTTTAGATCTAACCCAGTAGATCTTTATTCCTAGAATAAAGGTTGTCTCTCTCAAGAATTCAACGGAGAATTTTCATGAAAGCAAAGCTTTCACCGATTTTATTATAGGAATATCATTTCCAAGAAATGACATGTCATCATTTTTAGGACATTCAATGTCAGTGCGCTCCCCACTAACCTCTTTATAAACACAAGAATTATTTTCAAGAAATGACATGTCATCATTTTTAGGACATTCACTGTCAGTGCGCTCCCCACTAACCTCCTTATAAACACAAGAATTATTTTCGTTTTGAATTAAATCATATACCATTATGATTACATCAAAGCGATAGTTCCAAGAACCCAATGCTTGCTTCAATCCATCCATGGATAGAATAACTTGCAAACCTTGTTTGCTCATTTTGGTCTGACAAAACCGTCAGGATGTTGTAAACATCCTCCAAAAGGTTTCCGTTTAAGGAAAGCGATTTTGACGTTCAGCTGCCACATTTCATAAATGAAATATGCAGCATCAGCAAGCATTATCCAAATGGATTTACCGTGGCAACAGGTAAAAAGTTTCTTCGTAATCGACATAATGTTGATAACGATACCTTTTCGTTACAAGCCTAGCTTAGTACGTGGTATGTTGACATCCATGTATATCTTCCTCGAAGACTATTATAGTACCAACAGACAAAATGTCTTACGGTACAACAACCAGTCTCCAAACTTGGTTGGTATACATGGAATCCACTTCGGACATTATGGCACTTTGTCATAATGGGGTGTTGATACCTTGTATCACTTCATCTTACGCAGTTAGATCGTATTCCTCAATAAGATTGACATTTTTATGAGGTGAGATCAGAAACTCATACCTCCCAGGTTATCTTCTGACTCTCTCCAACTACGCAGTTCTTATGTATTTGAAGATTATGGTACAGATTCATCCTTGATGAACTGTTTGTGTTCCATTAATGAATTAGTGCCTGGAATAGTATTACTTCGATCTTCATCGAGTTTTACTTTCCTCCCACTTACCACTGCATATAGGTATTCCTCTTAGGAAAACCGCATGATGAGCAACAATTAAATTGTTCTCTTGTGAGATGTATAAGTACTATACTTTGGTTTCCCTAGGATAACCTACAATTAGGCACTTATCCGATTTGGGTTCCAGTTTGGTATCATCCAAATGTATGCCTAGCATCCCAAATCTTCAGGAATGAGAAAACCCGGTTTCTTTCCTGTTAATATCTAATATGGAGTCTGTCAAACAGGTTTTTATGGAACCTTATTCAAAATAAGTATTGCACTGTTTAATGCATATCCCTTGAAGGAAAATGGTAGCTCAGAGCGACTCATGGTTAACCTTACTATGTCCAACATGGTTCGGTGTCTCTGTTCGGACACATAGTCAAATTGACGTGTTCCGGAAGGAGTCCTCATTGCAAGAATATTATACTCTTTCAAGTATCTGAGAAACTTATTGCTTAAGTATTTTCATCACGGTCCAATCATGATGTTAAATACTTTAGCTGATCAATTTGTCTACTTCGTGTCGAAACTGTAAACGTTTCCGATTCATGTTTCAAAGGAAACACATAACCATAACGCGATGCCACATCCGTAAAGGTCACGAAATATTCATATCAACCTCTACCCTAGCTAGATATGGGCCCACTTACGTCACTATGAATGAGGGCTAATAGATCGGTGGCACTTACGCTTTTACCAAGTAAAAGGTGCTTTAGGCACTTTGCCTAATAAACTAGATTCGTAGACATTATTTGATTGAAATCAAATTTGTCCTAGTACCCACTCTTCAAAAGTGTGGATATACGAGTCTTTTTTAATTGTTTCCTAGACAATAATGCCACAAATAAGTCTTAACTGATCAAATCAGTTTGAGCTATTTATTTGTCATGTCATACGTTTGAGATTTATTTATATTCAAAATATAAATTCTGCTATTCACATCTAATGTGTTTATCCCAATATCATCTTTATAAAATAAAACACTTTAGTGTTCTAGAATATAAAGGTACACTCGCAACGAGTTGTACTCGATATAGAGATAAGGTTTCTAGTCAAACTAGTTACATTTAACAGTTTCCTAATCTAAGTACACACCCTAAGGGTAGTTCCTAAACTTAGGTATCTACGGTTAAAACAGCGACTGTCGTCCCGTTTCCTAATCGCAGATAAATCTCATCTGAAGTCAGTATCCTGTTAATAAGCAGATTCTGCCCATCAGTATATATCTATGTACCACATTTAGTATCTAAAATCTAATTTTAATACTAGTAGTGAACATGTTTATGACAACCATTCTTAAAGCCGGAGTCTTGCACCGTCTTTATTTCCTTCATGTCTGCCTTGTCCATACGGCAGTTACTCTTCCAGTAACCTCATTTTCCACATTCTTAGCAGACATCTTGGGATATTTCCTTTGTCTTCCTAGAAGACTGTGATGATTTTGCCTTTGCCCTTTTCCATAACTCAGAAGCCTTCGGCCTAGCCTTGGCTTTCTGGGATGTTGAAGTAAGATGCGTCTTAAGCTTCTTAGCTTTTTGCAAACTTTGGCTTTGGCTCCTTGACCATATCCATTAACTCTCCAAGAGTTTTCTATTGTAATTAATGCTTCTAAGATCTAAGTATAGACCTATGAAGATCCTTCAATTTCAACATAATGGTTTAAAGATCTAATCCTTAGTTATGACGACGAGATTAAGGAGTCATTATTGCAAGCATAAAGGATTAAGCACTAAAGTTATCATCACATGAATCTTCCAAAGATCATGCTCTACTATTTGCTTAACTCCGGGCTTAGGCCAAAGATGTCACTTTTATCAAATAAAGTAACTTCTCGGTTCTCAAGACTATCCTGAGATATTATTCCTAATCTGAAAATTAAAACCACTTAAACACATTTTCACCCAGGATTATGTTCCAAACGTTAATCTTTCAGTTTCTCTTGATTCTAATAGTCCAACTATTTAATCAACGATTTGTGTACTATGGATTATAATGATTACTATAGTCTAACTATATAATCAACTATAATTTTTTAATTAATTAAATTCAATTATATTAATTACTATAATCGAATTATAAAATCAACTATAAATTGAGATAGTTTGAATACAGTCCAACTGTTTAATTAAAACAATATTAAATATTAGTCCAACTAATATATTAATTTATTTGACGAAAACTGAAATGTGCGCTTATGGCAAGTATCTAAACGAAATTACAAATCTAATACTTGCCTCCCACTATTTTTTGGCGAGCCTCTAACCCTCTGTTGAGTACTCGGGAAACCTATTTTCCTAGTGGGCTAGGATCCCGTTAAATAACACACAATCTTGACTTTGGCCAACAAATTGTATGATAATTAACTAGGTAGATCTCTAAGATCAATTGGATCCCATCCAATTCCTAGATCCAGTAGGTGGACGTCCAAGTCCGAAACATATATATTATATATGCCAATTTATCCAATATATTCCCTAACCTTTTTCCTCTGAATCAACTAAGCATTGGCTTTGGCACAACAAGCTTAATGATCTCAGTTAAGCGGAACCCATTGACTTTGGAAAGCTTCGTAATCGATGTCGATGGACAAGATGTGATCTTGACTTTGGCCAACAAATCACAACTTGGACAAGACACCTATATGGAACAAAGCCTTCATGATTCAAACACATCCGTGACGGACAAGGGTCTTGACTTTGGCCAACAAACCAGTGCCAATCTTGGATCTTGAGTAAGAATCACTCAATGGAAGGAAAAACGCTTAATATATTGTGAGCATTTTTCGCGTAATTGGCAACCAATTAATTATCTTTGTTAAGGTCTCATCATCATACACCCTTAAACATGCATTCTAAAACCATAATAAGGCGCGTATAAATAAATGTAATAATGATATGTGGATGGATACTTAACACATTGTTCCTAGAACAAATCTCTCCATTTCCTCTCTCCCGCTAGCATAAGTATTACTTCTATCTGATTACATAACACTTCTAAAGAAACCTCATTTACATTGAGGGGAATAGGTGAGAAGAGAAATACACAGAGTCAAGAGGTAATAGGCTGGACACGCAGGTCCAATTAATAAATTCTAAATTTATTACAACAATTTCCAAAACTACCCCACCCATCTAATATCCATCCGATATTCATTATCTATGCATCGTAATCATGTATTCACACAAGCATGTTATCAATCAATCTAATCCAATTAATTAATATGAAATTAATGACCATCTAATGTTCAAATAACGACTTGATTTTGCGCGAGTCAAACTCGTATTACGAATAAGAACTCAAAGTATGAATTCTTGAATTAAATTAAACTACAACATTAAATCCAATTTAACTTGTATTTAATACTAATTTATTTATTTAATTCCAAATTAAATAATTACACTTTTAAATGCGCCTTTACGACTTAGATTCCAAATCTAATCGTTACGGGTCTCAAAGCCCAATAAACATCCAATGTCGTTTAATTAAAATCCAATGGGCTTTCAATTAATTTCTTAAGGTATAGGCTTCGGCAACCAAAGTCCAATCAAGGAATAACCCCATAAGCCTATAAATCAATTTAGGCCCATTAGGCCCAATTAAACTTTAAAGGCCCAATAATTATATTTGGACTTTATTGATATGGTTTGGGGCCCAATTGGATCCAACCAATTAGCCTAAACCAAACTTGACCCAACCAAGCGCATTAAGCCCAATTACAACTTTACAAGCCCAATTCCAAATTTGGATCAATTAATTTAATTCCAAATTTCCAAATTTCAAAATTAAATTAACCTAAAGTGTATGCCATAAATAATTAACTAAATTAACATTTACAAAACATCAATTTACATAATTAATCATGCTCATTATCATCAACATATGTCCAACATATTTGAATCAAAAATCAATCATTTTCCATGCTACATCATTCACGGCAATTAGGGTTTTTCATGTCCGATTCCAAATTCAATCCAATTAAATCCTAAATCAACATTCCCCAAATGATTTCAACCCATCCAATGATCAAAATTATAAAATACCATGACTTTAGGGCACTACACATATTCGGCCAAGCCTTATATATTGGGGAAAATTTATCCAATCTAATTTTCATCAAATTGACAATGCATAACATCATGTTATCATAATTTAAGCATACTCAAACAATCAATTTCACTCAAACATGCTCAAATCAATTTTGCCCAATTTTAACCATAATCAAGTTTCATGCTCAAAATGGCTCAAGATACCATTGTTGGGTTTCTATTAAGTCCCAATGATCAAATCAAGAAATGAAACATATATGTGAATACTCGTAAAAGCATGGCGGAATCATACATACAACAATCGGATTGGATGCGTCGAAGAACAAAACTTTTCCTCCTCCATTGAAGAAGCTCTCGGCCATGGGTGAGTTTGGACTCCATCTTCATCTTCAAGCTCCAAGCTTTATGTGTGCATTCCATGCTCATGAGATGGTTTCTCTATCACATTGTAAGACTCTTTATGTGCTAGCAATGGAATGATTTGCCACAAATCTTCCTAGTTCTTCTTGCATCTCTCCGCTTTGAAGGAAAAATAGAGAAGAAAAATGGCACTAAGGCCGAATGGAGAGAGAAGGAAGAAATTGGCCCTTGGCCGATTCTAGGAGAGGGAGAGAGTGAATGAAGTGAAGTGTTGGTTTTGGTATCTAATACACCAAAAAGAAAAGTCAAATACCAATTAAAAAATTGGTAAATGTCTTTCAAGCTTGTAAAAGCTTTTTCCAACAACTCCATCTACGATTCACATCACTCAAAGTGACATGTTGTCAATCATTCAAAGTGACTAGACATAACATCAATCAATGTGACTAATGATTTGACGCTAGATGTGACTTGTGGGACGTACTTGAATTCGAAATGCGAGTGCGCACGCAAACACTTCCGGGCTTGGATTCGCTAATTCCGAATTAACAAATTTCTATCGTGACGTAATTAAAAAATTATACCCAGCAAAATTACTATTCACGTCGCTAACGAACTAATTCTAAATTAACTCATTCGCCCGAATTAAAATCTAATTTCAATTCCGCATCGAAATCCAATTTCGTTTAATATATCGAATATATTAATTTATCGATTAATTCCAAATTAATCGTTCTCTCTCTTTAAATAATATGTTATCCTAGATAAAATATCTCCGTAATTAATCCCAGATTAATTTTCTCTCTTATCTAATTAATCTCAGATTAATAAAGTGTGAGTCATACGTCATCGGTGAATCTTCGGGAAGAGACCCATGAGATCCCCGGATATGTAGGCAGTAAATCTGGTTATCGGACTATCCGAATACGTACGTACCTAGTACTACGTTTTTACCGATTTATAAGACAATGTTGGCTTCTAGCAAAGCGCCATGCCTACCCAATTCTCCAGAAATATTCCTAAAGGAATATTATAATATATATCAGGCGTAGTATACGTAGTATTGCGTATAACGATCCAGTATCGGATGTTCACGTGCAAGTCCTGGGGCTGGAATAGTGTCTGCCCCGTATGAAGCACATATCGGATTTCAGGTAACTAGTCTCTATAATCGGATAAACATGACCTAGTCATATTATCCCGGTGACTGCAGTACTTAAGAGTACTAGTTCAGTACCCTACGTGATCATCATCTCCATTATAACTGAAGTGATACTTCCATCTTGACATCACACCCAATACACTACGATTCTCAATATACCCAGAAGAGACATACACAGAACCGATTAAAGCCTTAGACGACCAAAACCAAAGTATATCGATTGTCGCAAGTATTAGCGGTGCAAGTCTCAGGTTAAGACCAAATACACCTACCCTGATTCGGACTTCCATAGACACATAGTTATACTATCAATGGAATTCCGATGGGTCTTTCCAGAGCGAAGCTGTTTTCCGTACCATCGGTAGAACACAACCTCCTATTACACTTGCATGAGTATCCAATACCCAAACATATGAGACTATGTCATTATGCTCCCACAACGCGCAAAAGTGTAATACTAGTCTATTCCGCATTATCGATGTCCAATCTCGATAATACTACGACTAGGGATATTTAATGATTAAACCTTCGTGGATTGATACTGTCTCATATCTTCTAAATCCGGAACTAATCATAAGGACCTTTTATCATTTATATATCTTGGTAATCCAATTACAAATGATAAAAGAGCAATTTCCTTTGTCACATAGTTAATTTGTACAACAACACCGTGTTCTGTACAAATAGTGATGATATGGATCATAATTGTCCAACACTCCCATGGCCTATTGGGGACACTCAATGGTTCCAATAACCCAGGAGTCTTCTATTGGGGTTTTGGGCGATGGGGGGCAGCAGAAGCGCGGTTGGGAACTTTTTCAAAATAATGAATAAATTTTTCAATATCTAAAATGAATAATTTATTCATATTTCCCGTAAACCAATTTATTCAATATCAAATATCAATATAAATTCAATAGAAACTTCGCGAAACTTTTACGAAAATCATTTTTCTGGAAAATGACGCAAAATGCATTTTCGACTGAACCGACCACCCAACACTTATGAAAACTACCCAGGTCAGTTCCAATAGTCTCGGGACAGTTCATGGGCAGTCCGAACAGTGACAAATTCACTGTTTGGGCCATCGTTACCCGGTTGGCTCAAAATCCACCTGATAACACCGTTTTTCACTGTTTTCGCTTATATCAACTCCGAAATACTTTCCGACAATTGTTCCAACTCCCAAAACACATCCAATACATTCACAAGATATCATTTTCATTAAAAAAATTTACTGAAATTCCAGATCTGATCTAGAACAGTAAATTACCAATTTTTCATGCTTTAATCCAAAATTTCCAAGATTAATCTAATTAATCATAACACCAATCAAGTCACGACACATGAAGCACTCAAGAATAATTCTAGGTGCCATAAGAGTGGTCATAACACTATAAAATAGCAACTCATCATCAAATGATTAATTTGGATACTAATTACACTAATTTCACCCAAATCTACTTCACACATGTAATATCTCTTCCAATCCATCATTCACAACCAAAAGCCCTAATTTTCCAGATTTGAAGGAACCCTGGAACCTTTATAAATCATCAAGAAATAAGAAATCAAGTTTCTAATCTTAGGGTTAAGTAGATTACCTCTTAATCTTTTGAAATCCCAAACTTTTTTCTTGATTTTCCTTCAAATCTTCATGGATTCTTCAAACAAATTTGGAAACCAATTTTCTTTTTTAATGTTTTTGGCCATGGAGGTGATGAATGAATAAGAAAATAACTTTTTTCCCTTTTTTAATCATCAAAACCGACTTTGGTATTAAGGGAGGGGTATTTTGATAATTTTGATGATTTAAATCAATAAATCAATTATTAAGCTTTAATTTTTGGCAAATCAAATTTGGACAAATTTAATTTAATAAATACATGCCATACAAACCAATAATATTTGGACAAATTTCATAACCATTATGAAAAGTGTAATTAATTAATTATTCAAATATTTAACAGTTAAGTATCCAAATACTTTATTAATGTAATTAATATTATATATATATATATATATATATTTTCATTTACAATAAATAACAAATACATATATTTATGGCATGTGTCAAAAAATCATTTGACAAATAACTAATGTATATCTAATCGTAATATGTATCAAATACAAATACATAATAATTATTAGCGGACAAAATCCTCTAATACATTTGTTATCGTTTAACCGATTAAGCGATCCGAATTAACTCATTTAATCCAGTGAAGTATTATGAATAATCTGTATTGTTCATATCGAGTTTCCCAAGTACTCAACGAATACACTTCATATTGTGGGACTCTCTAAGTTTAGGTTTATCCATCACGAAATTCAATTTCGTGTCCATAATTCACCGACTCATGAATTATGACAACCACGGATAATCTCGCTAAACTATGCAAGCCAAGGTATGCGTATAATCCCTCTGTCACAGGCCATCTATATTATACCTGGCATATAGATGAGAACGTCAAATCTATTCAATATAATACAGTCGACTTTTAATTTACGATCTCTAAATAACACTCGAAATTGATTTCCGAAGTTATACCACGGTCATGGATTTAATAGATCGTAAACACGTGCTAGATGCCTATGTCCTATACACGGGACTGGGATATCATGAGCATTAGTCCACACCCAATAAACAGACAGAGGTCTGATTATGACTAGATCGTTGACGTGACTACCATCAAAGTGTAGAGGATAGCTCATATATCCATAGTGGTATCTCAAGTCGAATAACCACTATGCTCGATCAACTCGAGAAAGTTCTTATTGACGTTGGTGTACCATCTATTAGGAAACCTTTAGTGAGTCGTTCAGTGTCTTATCAAATAAACACCTACATGTCTATACGAGTCTCCCGAGACTCATGGTTCACTGGGATAAACCATCGGACCAAGTCACGATATACGACATGTACTAGTCTCAGCGGATTTTACTAACCGACCCATATTAGCAAATCTTGACCAGGAACTTTATTTAAGGATATACTTCTTATGGTGCGCTTCCCAATGTCAATTACAAACTACGTTGTAACTGCGCACTATATTGTAAATCCTAGGGTCTTTATCTAATATACACGTATCACTAAACCAGATTCAGTTTTGATCTAATCATAATCTGATAACTAATCGTAATTAGATCGAATAAGTGAATAAAAGATAAGGGCGCTACCAATAAAATTAGTAATATTATGAAAAATTAAATCGCTCGTATTTATGAATCGGACATAAATACAATCCGAATTGGCACTCCGAGCACCAACCCTAACATCTTCAACTTCTTTATTTTATCCTGCTGGCAAATAAGGCAAGTCTTGGTGTACTCTGTTACATCATCCCGCATCTGTGGACAATAGTATCCTTGTTTTAATAATGCATGAGTCCTCTACAACCCGGGTGGCTGGCCCATAATGTATCATGACATTCTTTCCATGAGAATCATTCTTATACAAGCGATTTCCTTTTGTCTATAAAAGTCCATCTTCGAACCAGAAACGATGAGCCTTGCCCTTACTAACTAACTCCAGAAGTGCTTTAAAGACATAGTCATTTTCCAAGTTGTTTCTGATGAGTTCTCTGATAGTTGTAGAGATAATGCTGAAAGACATGTTGGCCAATGCCTTTAAGTGAATAAGTTCAGACTTTCGACTCGAAGCGTCTGCCACCTGATTCAAGCATCCTGCTTTATGCTCAAAATGAAAGTCAAATTCAACCAGAAACTCTTGCCATCGAGCTTATTTCGAAGTAAGCTTCGGTTGAGTGAGAAAATATGTGACTGTAGAGTTATCTGTTTTCACCACAAATCTCGACCCATTGAGGTAATGTCTCCACACCTGCAAATAATGTATCACTGCCAATAGCTCTTTTTCATATGATGTATATCATTGCTCTGCTTCGGAAAGCTTACGAACCTCATAGGCAATATGATGGCCTTCTTGTAGCAACACTCCTCCAAGTGCAAATTGTTAGTGTCCTAGACATGTCATGGGATCTCTAAGCGTGATTCGTGTGTGAATAAAATCAAAAATAAATTGCGGAGGACTTACATTGATCGGTTGAGTTCAAAATTTTTCATAGATGTTGAAGCTTCCAAGCTCTTGGGTGAGTATCCCTATCACCATCATTTGACTCATTTATGTGCTAGTAAGAACAAAATGGCAGAATTTTAATCTCCAAGAGAAGCAACAAATCGGCATGGAGAGAGGAAGCATACGGCCAAAATAAAGATCAAAGGCCACTCGCCCAATTCTTCAAAAGAAAAGCAGAATGCCTTTTTGGCATTTCCAAAATGCCAAGGCAATTTGCCTCTCTTCTTTCGGCTCCTATCAAAGAAAACAGAAAGCTGTATTCTTTTCTTTAATTCGGCCAATAGCCAAAAACAAACAGAGTGCTTATTCTTTTGACCTTTGAGGTCAGTGGCCACTTTGGCCATTGAGGTTAACGGCCATTTCGGCCATAAACAAAAGAAAATGGCCAATTCGGCCAAATGAGAAAATAAGGCCATTTCTGCCAAGATTTACAGGGAGAAAGATTAAGCCAATAAAATTAAATATATTGAGTGTTTAAATAAATATCCAAACACTATTGCCAACCACTTTTATCAATTATTGACAATTGATGTGAGTCATGGGTCCCACCCATTTAATTCCAAATCTAGTTGGCTTTCTCAACACACTTTGGGCTCGGTTTTGTTTAATCCAATTAAACGAATTTTTCCGTCGTGACTTAATTAAATCCGATTTAATTAAATAATGATGCCTTACAAAATTATTACGAAAGTCACTTACGAAATAATTCTAATTTAATTCATTCGCCCGAATTAAAATCCAATTTTAATTCCGCTTTGAAATCCAATTTCATTTAATATATCTAATATATTATTTTAGCCCAATTAAATAGTAAAATCTAATTTATTTTACCGATTAATTCCAAATTAACCGCGTTCGCTCCTCTCGATGAATTTAATCCCGGATAAATTCTCGACGTAGTTAATCCCAGATTAATTCTTTCTCTGATAATTAATCCCAGATTAATTCTTACCGTAATTAATCCCAGATTAATTCTTACTGTAATTAATCCCAGATTAAATTTCTCTCTCTTAATTAATCTCAGATTAATATTGTTCGAGTCAAACATCATCGGTGAATTTTTGGGATGCGACCCAAGAGATCCCTGGATATGTTGGCGGTAAATATGGTTATCGGACTATCTGAATACGTGCGTATCCGGTACCATATTCTTACCGATTTACAAGACGTGGTTGGCTTCTAGCAAAGCAATGTGCCTACCCAATTCTCCAGAAATATTCTTCCACTGAATACATGACCTTTGTCTGGCGTATTATACGTAGTATTCTTTATTACGATCCAATATCGAATGTCACATGCTAGGAATGGGGCTGAAGTTATGTATGCCTCGTACGACGCATATATCGGATCACTAGCAACTAGTCTCTTATGATCAGAAAGTCATGACCTAGTCATACTTCCCCGATGGCTATAGCACTTAGAGTACCAGTTATGTATCTCTATATGATCATCATCTCCATATGACTGAAGTGATACGTCCTTCTTGACATCACACACAATACACTACAATTCTCAGTATACCCAGAAGAGGCGTACACAAAACCTGTTAAAGTCCTGGATGACCAAAACCAAAGTATACTGATTGTCGCAAGTATTAGCGATGCAAGTCTTAGGTTAAGACCAAATACACTACCCTGATTCAGATTACTACAGACACATAGTCATACTACCAATGGGATTCTGAGGGGTTCCATACCATCGGTAAATAGAACCTCCTATTACACTTGCATGAGTATCCAATACCCAAATATATGAGAACTATACTGTTACTCTTCCATAACACGCACAAGTGTAATACTAGTCTATTCTGCATTATAGATGTCCAATCTCGATAATACTATGACTAGAGATATTTAATGATTAAACCTTTGTAGATTAATATTGTCTCATATCTTATTAATCCGGAACTAATCATAAGGACTTTTATCATTTATATATCCGAGTAATCCAATTATAAATGATAAAAGAGAAAAGTAATCCAATTATAAATGATAAAAGAGCAATTTCCTTTATCACATAGTTAATTTGTACAACAATACCATGTTTTGTACAAATAGTGATACTATGGGTCATAATTATCCAACAATCTCCCACTTGGCCTATAACCAATCACTCAAGTGTCTAACACCTTAACTATGTACGGGTCGCTCAAATTTCTGTTGAGAAATAGCTTTCGTCAGCGGATTAGCAAGGTTATCATCTGATGTGATTTATTCGACCATCACATCGCCACGATGTATGATCTCATGAATCAGATGAAATATTTGAAGTACATATTTGGATCATTGATGAGACCGCGATTCTTTAGTCTGTGTTGTAGCCCAGCCCAGTTACTAACATAACTACTCCTAATCCGATTAGGATTATATAGATTCAAAATGCTTCTTTTGCTGCCTCAGCTGCAGTAATTTTCCGCTCTTATTGTTTATTCAGCAACAGTATCTTGCTTGAAAGATTTCCAACTCACTGTTCCATTATTCAAACTATATATGTACCCATATTACTATTTACAGTCGTTTTTATCGGTTGGAAAGATACTCAATGATGTTCCTTACATCATTCCAGTAATCATCACTTGGATTGTCCTTATAGTGTCTACATATGCTCAAAGCATATGAAACAACATGTCACGTATATTTCAAAACATACGAACACTGAGAGAGTGTCAGCAGCTTTCTAGATCTATCCCAGTAGATCTTTATTCCTAGAATAAAGCCTACTTCTCTAAGATATTCCATGGAGAATTGTAATGAAAGCCAAGCTTTCACTGATTATATTATGGGAATGTCATTGCTAAGAAGCAATACATCATCAACTTATAGGACAATCATTATCAGTGCACTTCCACTAACCTTCTTATGTATACAAGAATCATATTCGTTTTCAATTAAATCATATAAAATTATGATTACATCAAAACATTAGTTCCAAGAACGCAATGCTTGCTTCAATCCATAAATGGATCGATTAAACTTGCAAACCTTATTTGTATGTTTTGGCACGATAAGTCGTCAGGATGTTCTTTACAACCTCCAAAAAGTTTCTGTTAAGGAAAGCGGTTTTGGCATCCAGCTGTCATATTTCATAAATGAAATATACAGTTATAGCAAGTATTATCCGAATGTATTTAATTATGGCAACAGATGAAAAAGTTTCATCGTAGTCGACACTATGTCGTTGACGATACCCTTTCTGTACAAGCCTAGCAATGTACATTTGTATGTTGCCATCCATGTATGTCTTCCTTGAAGACTCATGTAGTATCAATAGGCATAATTCCTTCTCATACATCAACCACTATCCAAACTTGGTTGATATGCATGGAATCCATTTCAGACTTCATGGCACTTTGCCATAAAAGGAGTCGATACCTTGTATCACTTCCTCATACGTAGCCGGTTTGTCTTCCTCAATAAGATTGATATCTACATGAGGTGAGATCAGAAACCTATACCTCTCAGGTTATTTTCTGACTTTCTCCGACCTACGTGATTCTTGTGTATTCGAAGATTGTGGTATAGTTTCATCTCTGATGAACTGTTCATGTTCCGTGATGACTCGATGCCTGAAACAGTATTACTCCGATTTTCATCGAGTTTTACTTTCCTCCCACTTACCACTGTATATCGGAGTTCCTCTTAGGAAAACCACATGGAGAGCTACAATTACATTGTTCTCTTGTGAGTTGTATAAGTACTATACTTTGGTTTCCCTAGGACAACCTACAAAAGGCACTTATCCTATTTGGGTTCTAGTTTGGTACCATCCAGACATATGCCTAGCATTCCCAAATCTTCAAGAATGAGAAACTTGGTTTCTTTTCCGTTCATATCTAATATGAAGTATGTCTAACATATTTTCATGGAACTTTATTCAAAATAAGTACTGTATTGTTTAATGTGTATCCTGAGAAGGAAATTGGTATCTCAGAGCGACTCATCTGTTTAAGTATTGTCCATCATGGTCTGACCGCAATGTTCTATTACTTTTACCGGTCTATTTTCTTACTTTGTATCGAAACTCTTTGAATTACTCAATAAGATACACATAACCATAATGTGATGCCACGTCCGTAAAGGTAACGAAGTATTCATATCCATGTCTATCCTAGCTAGATATGGGCCCACTTACGTCACTATGAACGCGGCAAACAGATCAGTGGCACT
>SKCR01033131.1:0-83838 GCA_019454045.1 Zanthoxylum bungeanum | reverse complement strand
GTCTAAAATGCACCGAACAGTGCTAACGTGCGCCGGGTCCACAAATCAGAATCTGAGAAAAGTTTGACTTTGCTAAAATGCACCGTGCCACGTGCCACCATCACAGCCGATCTGCTAACATGCGCTGTGCCACGTGTCAGCATCCTACGGTGCCGACAATCATCATCGCCACCTGTCGCCACGTCGTCGCCACGTCACCGCCATGTCATCAGCCACGTCAGCAAGTCAACAAGTCAAATTGCCACGTTTCGTGCCACATCATCATCAGCCAATCAGGAAGTGACATGTGTCGCAATTCTATGGTGCCGACAGTCTCTTTCCCACGTGTCGCCACGTCAGCGCCACGTCAGCATCAATTATTGATATCCTATCCTTATCTGACACGTGGCGGATAAGAATCTCAGCGACCAATCAGAAGCCGCCACGTGTCACAATAATTGAAGCCCAACCACTCTGCCACGTGTCACCTTATCAGCTTATCCAGAATCTTCAAACCAGCGAACCAGAGCGTGCCACGTCGACAAATCTGGCGTCGCGACGCTGGATCCTACCGAGGCCTATAAATTGAGCTCGAGATTTCAGAATTCATTGCACCTTCCTCTCTCTTCAATTCTTTCTAAAGAGAGAGTTTCTCCCTCTAGATTCTTTAGTTTTTAGTTTTTTTTTTTATTTTTAGTTTTTAGTTTTGTAAATAATTTTAATTACGTTTTGTAATAATAGTAATTTAATTTTTACTTTTTACTTTTTACAGTTTTTACTATTTACCATGAGGAGGTAACTTCCCCAGCTAGGGTGAAAGGTAATTCTTTTACTGTTACTATTTAGATTAATCTCCCTTAAAAATAATATATTCACTATTTAAAATATGACTTAAAAAGGATACCGATAGATTGGTCGGTTGGTAATTCATTTTAATCTGATTTAAACCTGACTAATAAAGGATACCGCCAGATTGGTCGGTTGGTAATTTAATTTTGGTTCCGCCTTTATGGCTGGTTGGACTTAATTTGACTTAATCAGGTTACCGCCTATATGGCTGGTTGGAGAAAGAATCACAAGTTTATATATTATTTTATGGGAGATATCTAAATTAGTAGTAGTAAAAGTAATTCCTTTTACCTTAGCATTTTATTTTATTTACTTTTCAGTTTTACTTTATGTCTTTTACTTTTCAGTATTTTTACTTTATGTCTTTTACTTTTAAGTTGTTACTAGCCCTAGTTATGTGTTAGTTATCTGGGGTTGTGATGAATTTTAATATCACCGGTTTATAAGGGGTTATTTTATAGTTTGGGTAATTTAAAGGTTTGCTTATTAAGTCTTAAGCTTAATGTTCTTGTTGTATGATCACCAATAAGATTGATGTGGTAAATCTAAAATGAACTAGACATAGGGATTTTAGGTTTCAGCCTTAGACTTAATAGCCCACGATCTTCCTTGAGGATAGATAACCCTTTAATAGATTTCCTTACAGGATAGGAATATACCTGTCCGGCGGGGGTAGCCATAATTGGAACTTAAACTTAATGAATCCAGATAATTTGGTTGACATAGACATATGGTTCAATTGGGTTAAACTGGGTATTTGCATCTGACCATCGACAGAGGCTTTTGCATAATTTAGTGTTCCAGGTTAGTAAACTGATTTATTACACAAACATAAAATAACCACTTCATCTTTTAAATGATATTAGAATGATTCACGACCCTAGAGCTTTGTGTCTTTTGTTATTTTCCTTAGTAATTTTTTTTGTCTTTTTATTTATTTATTTTGTAAAACCACATTCAACCAATCAAACAATCATTCTCTTCTCCATTTAATTAGATATTTGTAAATAAATAGATTCAACAATTAATAACAACAGTAGGAATTAAGTCCTCGTGGGATCGATATTTTTATACTACTTGAACGATACGTGCGCTTGCGTTATACGTGTGTGTTTACGCCGGTCATATGGTAACCGGTATGGGACCGGTAAGGTACATGCCGGTTCCAGTAAGCATGTAAAACAGAGCATATTATCGGTATGGATACCGGTAAGGGACCGATATGCCAGTCTCTCTACCAAAAATGCAAGTATGAAGGTTTTAATGTATTTTATACATGAACCTAATGCATCTAAGTGAATGTGCATGTTTCCTTTGAGCTTTGAGCTTAGGCACTTGAATTATCAAATCACATTACAATTAGAGCCATAAGTTAAGACTTCATATAAAATCTTCAATGTATGCAAGTCTTCACATTCTTCGCTCTTCACCATCGTGTACTTCGACATCTTTTTGTATTGTCTCGCTTTTGTGCGTCGAAGACTTCACTCTCGTTGCATCATCAAAATCCATTATGTGATTGTGTCGCTAACAATATCATTTTCAAGTCATTCACGTACCATGCATGTTAGTTTTCAAGCTATGTTTTTTAGTTTACATGTTTACTTTATATGGTCCCTAAGGGGCGTGGCTTGGTAATGTAAGGTTCAGGATCTCAATTTGAGGTCCTGAGTTTGAATCCAATAAGTGTGTTTCTTGTAAGAGCCTGGGACAGTCGGGAATTTTACATGCTCTGCTTAAACCCGAAATGGGTGGTTTGGCAGCGGGATTTCCAATGATTCCAAAAAAAAAGTTTACTTTATATGATTTCAGACTTAATTTTTATGAAACTCATATTATGTTTTAGTAAATATTTTTACAAGTATGAGATGTATTCAATTTATAATTTCCAATTATGCTTGCCTATTTACTTTACTTTCTTTGGTTATGTTCTTGTTTATGTCATCAATATATGTTATCAATTCATGTTTCCAATTATGCTTGCATTTCATGTTCTTAGCTTATGATATTAATTCATGTATTCATTGTGGGAATATATGCCCTAGAGAAAATGATGCAGTTATTCATTTATTAAAATGTTGATTTTAAAGTCGCATATTATAAATTATCATGTATGCCATTGGATACTAAATATACTTTCAGACTTAGTATATAAATGTTATACATAAGAGGTTTTAAGTCTGAAATTAGTAATCCTAAATAGTCCGTAGAGAGCAAACAAAGACGGGCACATTGTTTGTGGTTTATCTGTAGCCGCGCACAACTCCATATTGTATGACGACTTTGATCTTGGTTCGTTCATTTGGTGACATGGGAATGAAGACACCTTATATGATGCGATCATATATAACTGGACCAAGACAGAAATGAATTTTTTTTAATATTTGTTAAAAAATAAATTCATTTCAATCTAATAGATGATCATATATGGGTTGATCTGAATCCTGAGTGTATTACGAACTCTTGCATAGTAGGCTATGTCATTTGATTTACAAGGGTGAGGTTGGTGAAGAAATCTCGATCAATAGCTACGTATTTTGGAGACATGATTTGGTGTGTGGCTAGAGACGTTTTACATAGATTTGGAATCCACTCATTCTTGCGAGAAATAGATGAATATCTTCCTTAAAGGGTAATTCGATACTTAAACAGTTAGAGTGCTCAAGTCTTTCTATTAGAATAGAAAGATTAATATTCATAATAGTTATGAATAAATCGTTCATTAGATAATCAATAGTACTTATGGCACAAGATAATTAAAGTGGTATAATGGACATTATGACCCGACTTTAATTATGAGATACTCATGGAGAGTCAATCTGTACGCAATGATTATATCGGTGGAAGCCGACGAATTTCGGTATAAAATATATCTGCAGTAATGAGAGTACAACTTTAGGTTTTTAATTGAATAATTTAAAGTTAATAATTCAAAATATTTAATTCGATCCATTCTTTTATAACAAAATATAAATGTTTTAAAAAGTAAATCATTTAATGTATTATATTTAAATTCATTTAAGAAAACATACATAACTGGCTAACTGGAACTAAAATTTGATCAAGAACACAAAACTGGAACTAAAATTTGATACACTAAAGGAAGTGCATCACTACAAGAAGAACTAACAATATAAGCAACAAACCAATAAACATTAAAAAAAAATTGCACAATGATAAAGAAATGCAGTAACACGTACACAATTTGCTTAGTGTAATGTTTGAGCAACAAAAGGAGTAAGAAACAAATGGCCGCGCTTAAAATCAAATTTATTACCGGAACCCAAACCAAACCTTTTAAAAAACTAGGGTTTTGAAGAAGAAAAACCAAAACCCACAAAGACCCAATTGTTAAAATTATCAAAAAGTGAGTCTTTAACACAATAAGCTGAACTGGGGTTGTAAATAAAAGAAGCGGCCTTGTTAAAGTTTGGATTTTTATTGCATATTGAGAAACTACTGTGGCCAAAAACTGAGATAACGAAGAGAATAAATAAGATGATAAAGGGGATGTCTTTGAAGGGTCTGGGCTGTAATTGTAGGAGATCTGAAGGAATTGGTTCGGGTCGGGTTTTGGCGAACCCGCGGCGAAGGAGGCGGTGGTGGGTTCGTGGATTGGTGAAGGGGGTTTGTGAAAGGGAAGAAGATATGTTGAGGAAAGATATGAAATTGTTGGGATCTTCCTCACTGCTGCCCATTTGAGGGAACTATAGGCATGAAGAAAGAAAGAGCAACGGTAGGCATTAGCGTTTTAATTTGATGTTAGAGGGAATGGTTTCAATTTTGGCTTCACAAGAGTATTTGTTTGAGTTTTTTCTTGTAATTTTAGTTTTATAAATAAGGTTATTTACATAATTCCATATTTCAAGTATAGCCTAATGCTTTTATATTTGAAGATAAACATTTCAAGTAAAAAAGTTGCAAATTCGAATCCTTTTGAATGTTGCTATTTTTTTTCATTATTGATACTGTTATGATATAATTCTGTTATAAATAAAACGACGTTGTTTTATTCACGATAAATAAGTGTTATAAATAGATTTATAAAACGACGTCATAAGTTTTATAACATATTTATATCTTAAAATAAAATATTTATGACATTTTTCTGTCATATTATGTTATAATAAATTATGAGAAAAATGAAAAATATAAAACATGACACACACACACTCGTTCGAAATCTCGCCGCCAAACCACCCATTCCGGACTTAAGCGGAGCAGGTAAAACCTCCGACTATCCTAGACTCTTACAAGAAACGCACTCCCTGGATTCGAACCCAGGACCTCAAGATGAGATCTTGAGCCCTACAACAACAAGTCACGCCCCTTGGAGACAACATGACATATTTATGTCATATTGTTAATGACATATTTATTTATATAACAAATATATCATAAATTTATGACATAAATCATTTTATGAAACACATTTATCATAAATTTATGACATATTTCGTGACACATTTTTTCTGTCATAAAAAAAAGTTATAAAAACACGATTTTCTAGTAGTGGGCATTATAGCATGACTTGCAGAAGAAAACTGTGATCCTAAATATTAGAGGGAGTATTCTTTCAGTCTCATGTCCATATACTTGTGGAAAATACAATAAGTATATCTATATATCTAATTTCGTCTTAGTAGGTAAATATCCATAGAATTATAACAATCATTAAAAAGAAAAAGAAAAAAAAAATGTGTATCATGTTCAGTTTATGATTATATAGTTGAAAACACATGCAGTATTGCATTGCCTGCAGTTGAATGAGGTATCCAATAGTACAAGAAAATATATATGCATTCGAAACAAATTAAACTTGATTTTTTTTTTTTTTTTTTTTTCTGCTTGTCAAAGGTATCATTTTCTGCAGAATTGACAGCTAGCTGGCAATGAATTTAACCCCAATCAACCCACAGCCAAACAAACAAGTGATATTGCAGAGTAAGAAGATCATTGATGTGACTCAGCCAGCCACATTATAAGCTGATGAGTTTATGTGTTCTATACATACATGAACAATAGTTTATTGCAATCAAATGGCTTAAATTATATTTTTGACCTACAAATATCCTCCAGGAATTTCAACTCCTCCTCAAATATAGTAACTTTCTCTAATCATTCAAACATACAAAACCGAAAAGAAGAAGAATTATGAAATTAACTAGAATTAATTCTTCAATTTTTTATATAAACTATTAGCTTATTCACCAGTACTTGATTAGAATGTATAGCTTAATTGTATAGAGTACTTGTTTTTATAATCTAAGCATAATAATAATAATAATAATAATAATAATAATAATAATAATAATAATAATAATAATAATAATAATATATGTTCAAATTAAGGCTGGCCTCAGTTGAAATGCTCAGAATACAAGACTGATCAACAACCAAAATTCATCAGCTCGAGTCAGAACATCAATGGACTACAACCATTGTTATGTATAGTATCTGCATATATAGAAGTTTATGAAAGTAACTTATACTCGAAAGCTAGTTCATAACTTGAAAGTTACCTCAAGCAGTATATTTCTTAGCTCAAAAATTATTTCTTAGTCTCTATGGAATATTTTTTCTATATCCCCTAGCATTACTAAAAACCAAAACAGAAGAGAAAATGTAAATGTAAAAATAACATAATCTCTCATGGTCAAGCTCAAGTCTAAAAGCAAACCTTAACTTGTTAATAAACTCGAATAATATTAATTATTTATGTTTTACGTATACGTTATGTATAAATAGTCATACTATTTTTTATGGAAAAGATGGGAGAGGAAATGAATACAATTTTTTTTTCCTATTTTCATTGTTTGGTTACATAAATGAGGAAAAAAAAATTGAATTCCCTGAGAATTTAATTTTCCTCAAATGAGCAATTTGGATTCCCCACCAAAAGTTAAAGAATTCAAATTCATTTATTAAACAAAAACTTCCAATTTTACCAATATTATAGTATTATATTAATTTATTTTTCTTTTAATGTGAATTATGATTAATTTTTTTCATTTATAATATTTATTACAATTTTTTCATAATTTTTAAAAATTATTTATAATTATTTATTTTACAATATCTATTTATACTTATTTATAACAATTATTTTTTTTTTCAAAATTTTTATTTATATTAAGTATTTCATTAAAATTATTATTATTGTTTTAATATTCTATTTTTATTTAATTTTGTGATATTTATTAATAAAACTTTATTTTTTTAAAAAAAATTGGTTTAGTTTATTAGCTTCTAAAAATGAAACTTAAATATAAAACATGTATAATCATATACTTTATGAAATTTAATTCTTTTTAAGTTTATTATTTTTGATATTATTGCTAAAATTATAAATAATTATCAATTTGTTATAAGATCCTAATTATAACAATATAAATGTTTTCTTAACTAGTTGGCATATACATTTATTTTACCTCTTTAAACCTTAAATTTACAATTTTTTCAATTATGGTATTTGTTTTCTGTTATGCCCAAAACTGACATAGACCTTATGTAAGCTCTCACTCCATATGGATTCACAAGCAATTTTATACATGAACTAATTAAAACATTTAAAATAATATTTTTTTTTATATTATTTTAAAAAATAATTATATTTAAAAAATTTCATACATAATTATATATAAAAATTCCAAACACATAATAGTGTAAATAATTTTTAGCACGGTGATAATGACTCTATTGAAAGTGAATGTCATGGTTAATCCTATCAATAACAACAACAACAACACTTTAATTCATATTTTTAAATTTGATTATTTCACTTTGTTTTCAATTTTATATAAAATTTGATTTACTAACAATATAATATTATTTATTTTAGTTGTTTATTTTTTAAATTTAAAATTATTTATGACAAATACTGCAAATTTAACATTATAAATAAATTATTTAATAATAATTTTATTATAAACTTATTTAATAATAATTAATTATTTTAACTAAACTAACATTGGCTAAATAAATTATAATTTTAATTAAAAATTTTTATTTATTATTTGTTTAATTTTTTAGATTATTTTAATTTATAATGTAACTACTTTGAAAATACCCTTTATGATCAATCTCGGTTAATAAAATGTGAGGTTGATCGTAGATCTGCCCTCAAAACAAAGGGAGGTCTACATCTTCTAAAGAATAAGAATCTTAATCTGTGGCCTTTCCATCCTCATTTTTCCAATCAAATACCGGAAAATAATTCACGCTAATTATATACATGCAAGAGGGCGCAGATAGTTTTTCTCATTTAGCTTATTGCCAGAGAAAAAATATGAAAAGAATTGAAAAACATAAAATCTAAAACTGCAAATTTTAATAGATATATTGCATTAATTCTTCCAGCGTCTATAATTAGTTATAATCATAATTCAACATTTTATAGAATTATAAAGACTTCCCAGAAATTATAATTTTATTTATCATGTCTTGGCCATCAAATACTGTTGTTAATAAATTTTATGCAATTAGCTTAGTATCCATACTACCAATCTTACGTTCTTGTTATTAATAAGCCTATCTTATTTTACTTATTTAAATCTTATTTCCTAGCCACAAACATGCTTTTATTTTTCTCTCAATCTATATGAAAGAATTAGTGGCATCCTATATATCATAGGATGGTTTCAACAGAAGACTTTAACACACGATAAGAAAGCTGAAAATTACCATTAAATAAAGGTTCTATTAATAGATATTGTGGCTGCTGTGAAATAAAATTGATAAAATAATTATAAAGATTCAATATTTATTTTTTTGAGTTTTCAATTTTGAGCACTAAATGACAAAAATTTGGTGTTTAGGGAGTGCTGAGGGAGTGCGATTAACATTATTCCTTGGCAAATATGACTTATAAATAATAATGTTGACAAAAATAGTAGAGTTATTATGATTTTTTTTTTTTTTTTTTATTAATCAACAGTAAGATAAAATTACTTTGCAACCAAAGCACATGTACCAAAGAGTTGTAGCTTAAAAGCAACAGCTCCTAAACAACGGAGCCTAAGTCAATGCAGCATATTAAAACAATTAATGGTAAGGTTGGTGCTTAAATTAAGTGTTTTGATACTGTTCAACCAGAAGCCTATGTTCAAGTAAATGTGACTCTTCAAAGTAACTGTGCTACCATCATTCATTAATTATATGTACATATGTACTGTATAAGGTCCATATAATTATCTTAAAAGACAATGAAAATCCACCAAGAAGTGCAGGTGCATCTCAATTTAAATCCATCAATTCGAAAACTACAATCCACAAACTAGGAAGTTAAACACATCGCCACAGTTTATTTATAAGCTTGAACTATTGACAAACCAAAATAGACAAAAAAACAATATCTGTTTCAGCAATAACATCTATCTGACTATTTTTGAATGATAATGTTAAGTTTATAATGTTGTTACTTACTTGACATTTTTGAGATTCCATTTACAGTCATCTTGTAAAGATTGAATTTCTTTCCGAGTCCTAATCGATAGTTTGTTGTTCTTGCTATTCGCTGGTTGCTGATTGCTGAGATTGTTGCCGTACGTGTTGTACTCATAATTTTCCAACATAGCTTTACTGATCATTTTCACTGAAGAGGAAGCTATATAAATTGGGGATCGAAACTTTTTCACATAAAGAAGATTAGCTGTAAAGAGAGAACATGAATTACCAAGTGGGTATTAGTAAATAACTAAGAAAGTGAAAAATTAAGAGACAAAGTTAGATTTTAGAGAATACAGATACTAACTTTTTTACAGCGCTGCTGCTCCTGCAACTAATTTCTGCACATTGTTGCCTGCAGCTAGCTCGGCTCCTTAACTATGCAACAGCAACAGCAGCAGCAGAAAATAACACTACAAATAACCTGACGTGGTAATAGAACCAAAATAGAGGGGAAAAAAAAAGGGAAACAGACAACTTTTAAACTACTCGTGATTTAGCTAGATAACTATATCACGAAATGGTGTCAGTAGAGAGAGAGGAAAGAGAGATGATATATAAAAGAGAAATAACAAAATTATATATATATAATTTTTTTTTTATATATATCCCCAACAAACTGGGGTAGCTAGAGAATTGGCATGTTTACAGTTTTGTAAAATCCAAGACCTAATAAAGGAAAAACTATGAAATTAATAACTAAGATATGATATAGGGAATATGCTGATAGCTGATTGATTCATCTGTACAATTGAAAGATTTGATTTGCTCCATATTTGTTTGACCTCCTTCAATAAGTTATAAATCAAAAGACAATGAAGATTTGCCTTTGTTTGCAAACTCAGCAGCTTGCCTTGATGAACTCATTGTGGCTACAGATAGATCATCATCTTGTGCAGGGCACTCCATGTTTACACCGAACAGCCTTAGCCGTTTTGCTGCTGTGCTTTTAACAGGCACAGAATCAATCACCATCGGCTTATGACCTCTCTCATTTTGCTGTGACCCAGATGGCCTTAGGTAATACTGCGGCGAGGAACCAAGAATATGTTGTTGTTGTTGATGAATGGTATTGTAGTTCATGCGTTGCAAATGATCATAGTTTAATGGAATGGACAAGGATTGGGGAAGAGAATAGAGTCTTGTGCCCCAAGGGAGCTGATTCAATGTCGGATCTGTAACAATATCAGGCCTGCGCCTCCAATCAATGTACAAACGATCCTTCCCCAAGTCTCCCACACCGCGCTGAAACAACACTATATCGCCTGCATCAAGCTTCTTGTCCTTCACAAAACGACTCCACCCTTTGGTTATCACATAGCTCTGGCTACTGTTCCAATAAGAATACCTGAACCTCCAAGCCTTTCCGTTTCTATCTTCAAAATTCAAAAGAAGGCCCTTTTCGTTGGATGATGAGTCCAGCGGGAAGTACCTCTCGGCGTGTTGTTTTGGTATCACAAGTCTGTTTAATTTGCCCACATCGCTCGGTGTGACAATTTTATCAAACATGTACTCTTTCTCAATGGACCTATACATGATGCCACTAATCTCACCGGGTGGTACTTCATTATTATTGTTGTGAAAATTGGTTGCTGCTGCTTGAGAATCGAAGGGGCCCAGCAGCCATGAGTTTTGGTGTTGATGAGGGACAAAAGGTTTGTACTTCGAAGAAGAAACAGGCGAGGATGAAGAAGAGAAAGAAAAAGGAAGCTTACTGGTTTCTCTAATTATCTCTTTCTGATGATCGTCATCTTGATCTTCGTCATTATTATAACAATACCCTTTTTCTTCTTGTACAAAGTTCATTATGATCCTCCTAAAAATTCAACATTTTTAACACATGCTGGATCGTGGAAATGAAAAATAAAAAATAAAAATCAAATCTAGTAAAGAAAATAAAAAAAAGGTGTGTACAAGAAGACACCTGTGAGACGTATGATGTTGCTATTCAGATCTTGGAGGTGGCAAAGAACAAAATGATAACAACTCTCAGTACAAAAACGGATGAGGGTCGGTGCCTTCTTCTTTGACCAAGAAAACCCAAAACCCTAAACAAGACAAAGCCATGGAAGATTCAACAAAACACCCACCAAGTTGTTTGTTGCTGTTGACCTAAATATCAACAAAGAGCACAATGAGAAAGAAAAGAAGCAAAAATTAGTCCCTTGAGAAACTAATAAATGAAGCCAAAAAAATTTGTTTTAATTTTTGAGTTCTTAAAGAGAAATAGATTGATTAGAAACCATGAAAGTTGAGAATGAGATGAGAGAAAAGGGGTAAGAGGTTAATACAACGTAGGGGGGGCCCATGAATGATCTGGTTCGGCTCATGTGAGCTTGTCCTTTTCATCATTTTCCTTTTAATTATTTTTTGTGCTAAGATCAAAATGGCCAGTTGGGTGAGAGGGGCCTAGTATAGGCAATTAAGTTAGAAAATATTAGAGTTTTGACTTTGATGCCATTGATTTGATTGTGTGCTGCTGGTTTTGTTCTAAGAAAAGTTAAGAGACTTTGAAGGAGGTGCGTTTGTGTTTGTAGCAAATTAGAAAAACAGATCCTGCTGGCGCCTCTCACTCTCTCAATCTCCAACTTGTGGGAAAGATTCCTCTACACGTAATCATTATTCCCTTCTCAGCAGCCTCAGCCTCAGTGCAATTCAAGCTCATCAATTTTGTTTTGACATTTCTCTTCAATTTTTTCGATTACCCTGCGACAAAATGGAGAAATAAGGGAAGTCCAATTGAAAGAATTTATTAAACATGGAATTTCCTAGTATTGGCCAAAATTGTTTACAAATTAAGGGGTTCATTCGTTAGTGTCAAAATTACCTGTGCCTAACTGTTGCTGATCATATCTAATAAATTTCTGGGTCTCGCAAGAGCAATCTTGGAAACCATACTTAGGATCAACTTGGGAGCGGTATTAGAAGTAGTGCTTTAGCCTCAACACTTTATTTTTTAGTACTTTCTTTTGTAATGCTTTATCACACAATCTGTTTGATTGTAAGTAATAAAAATAACTTTCAAATAATTTCGATATATTAATAATATTTGGATATTGGTTGAATTTATCAAAATAGTCATCGTAATTTTGGTAATGAATATATTATCAGCAGAATGAGGGATGGCGGCCGGAACACTGCTGACGGCAATTGGACCAACGCGGGTGGCTTCAGGACCACCTGAGTGGCTACCAGACCATCGTCTGCCGAAAAAAGAAGTTCAACGGTCACACATCTCACTATTATACTTTATATTAATATATATATATATATTGGGTATTTTTAGTATTTTAATATATTGTGTATCACTCCAAGAGCTACTTGAGGGGGAAAACACACAATTAAGTGCTAACCCAAATAACACCTCTAAAATATGAAAAAGTATTGACGAAAATCACATTATGATTGATTTTAGATAACCCTATGTAATTTAGTGAACCCCAAGATCTTGAATCATGATTTTGTAAGAATAAAATCCTTCCAATATCAAATTAGACTCCCAATAAATCTGCTTGAAAATCCTTCTTTATTTTTTATTAGAATCTTGCTAGCTATTTAGCGACACCGTAAAGATCGCCGATCTTTGATAAGTCCTTATAATATTTCAGTCAAAAACCATGAGAGAATCCACTCTCACACACACTTGGGTGTTAAACGCATACTATTCTTTATTAAAAAAATTGTGTTCTAATTACAAGCTAAATTCAACTTTAAATAGATCCTTATAATATCCTAAGTTAATTTAAACAAAAAAAAAATATTTAAACTAAAATTCTTAAAAGAAATCCTAATTAAATTAATAGAATTAAATTCTAAGCTAAATGAATACTTAAATTTCGTGCATTGGCTTTAAAATAACATTAAAATTCAGTTTGACACTTAAACATAATATAATCTTAAAAACATAAAATATAAAAATTCTAAGGATAATTACGACTGCATCTTTTACTAGTAAGAATTCTGAGTCTGTCTTTATCATAAACTAAAAAAATTATAGATCTTTGAGTCTCTTTCCAAAACAACTTGAATCACTAAAATTGGATATCAAATGAAAAGGTAAAATACGAAGACTATGCAGGTCCCTATCATAACATTTGCCAAATCGGAAATATAACTTCATTGGGCTAGATCCATCTTTCATAGCCTCAATTAAGTGCACGAACACTGATTCCATTTGTTCTTGTGAATGGCCCAAGTTTGGCATGTGAAAGAAGCTCATCTTAGCCATCTTGGATCGTATCATTCTCCACTTCCTCAAAATGATTCGTCCTCGAATCTGAACCGATTGCTTTGGTATACAAATTATTTATTTTTTCTTTTTTTAGATATAACTAAACTAGATGACTTAAGACACTAAGAAAATATAACAAGGAATTGAATTTTTGATGGAAAATACTATAAGAAACCAAATCTTGAATGCAAGAATAATTAAGATTTGACAAGACTATTAAAACTAGACAAGAACTGAAATCAACGCAATAAAATTGACGAAGAACCAAAACTAAGTAATAAACAAGGACCCAAAAAATGAAAGACTCAAAACAAGAAACAAAGACCATAAAAAATGAAAATAACAATAAAGGATAGAAAAATATGACCTTGGAACCTTGAGCTCTCAATACCAACGGATAAAAACCACCATAAGATTGATTCACATGAAACCCCACGTAATTGATCGAACCCCAAAAACCTTGAATTATTATTTTATAAGAAAAAAATCCTTCAAGATAAAGTTAGACCCCCAAGAAACATGTTCTTTAAAATTCCCTTTTTCTTGTGAGAACTTTGCTTGCTATTTAAAGACGCCACAAAGATCGTCAATCTTTGATAAGTCTTGATAAGGGTTCAGGCAAGAATTAAGAGAGAATCCACTCTTACACATATTTAGGTATTAAATGCCAATGGATATTCTTTATTCAAAAATTTATATTCTAATTACAAGCTAAATGCACCTTTAAATTGGCTATTGTAATACCCTAAGTTAACTTAAATAAGGTAAGGTATTTAAACTAAAATTCTTTAAAAAAATTAATTAAACTAATAAGGTAAATCTTAATCTAAATAAAACTTAAATTTCATACATAGGCTTTAAAATAACATTAAAGTTTAACCCAACACTTAAAACATAGCATAATCTTAAAAACATAAAACATACAAATTTTAGGGATAATTCGACTGCAATTTTTACTAGTAAGAATTTTAAATATGTCTGTATCATAAACTATAAAATTGTAGATCTCTGATTCCTCTTTCCAATGCAACTTGAATCACCAAAATTGAATATCGGATGAAAATGTTATGGCTAAATTACTAAGTCTGTGCAGATTCCTACCACTGCATTTTCCAAATCGAAAATATAGCTTTAATAGGTTAGGCTCATTTTCCATTGCCTCAATTAAGTGCCCGAAGACTTGTTTAATTTGCTCTTATGAATGGCCCAAGCTTAGCATGTGAAAGAAGCCTATCTTAGCCATCTTGGATCGTATCGTTACACTACAAGAAAATAACCTTTTAGCATCACCAAAGTTTGATGCTAAAAGAAGTCAACGTCAACGCTAAATTTTTTGGCGTCGAAACAAGGCGACACAGGAAGTGGATGCTAAAGGTTGGTCGATACAGTGTTTTAGCGTCGCCAAAGAATAAGCAATGCTAAAACTATTTGCATTGCCAATTTTAGTAGCTAAAACATATATTAGACAATGAAGAAATTTAACAATTTAGCGTCACAAATCTTTGGAGACGCTAAAGATATCTGAAGTTGCTAAAAGTGAACAACTATTAGAGTCGACCTTTATCTTTTCGACGTCAATTTCTGAGGTTTAGCGTCAACTTTTTTAATTTTTTTTAAAAAATATTATATTATTAAAAAAAGTTAAAATTATTGTTATATATATAATGAAATTAAAATTATGTATATTATTAAAAAAAATAAAACATTAATAATATTTTATTTAAGAAATTAAATTAAAATTATTATTATATATAAAAAATAAATTTTTATTACATACAAAAGTTTTGTTACATTAAATAGAAAGAATCACGTAGGACGATCAGTCGGGGTCGATACTACGTCTGTCGAGCCTGGAGGAAATGTGGAGATCGATCTTGCAACAATGGTCTAAGCGAGCGTTCTCTCCAAAAACGCCTACAATTGGGTAATTTCCCGATCGTGCTCCTCATTCTGCCTCTTCATCATGTCTTGAGTCTCCTTCAACTGCTCCCTCAAGACAGTGACTTCCTTTGAGGAGTCTAAAAATCAAGAAGTAGTCACTTCCATCTTCTAATTATTGCCAAGCCCGACATTATAAGAGGTGGTGTTCTAGAATATTTTATGCGAAATTTCCTCATCAGCCAAAGACTGATTATCCTACGTGAGGTTCTGTGTCAGTATGTCACCGTTCATCCCTACATTTTAAGATCCTGTGTTAGTGGAAATACTGAAATTTTACATAATTTATGTAATTAAACACTTACATAGCATTCTCAAGCGACATCGTTTACCCAACCTTTATTTGGAGTGATATGGGTGAGATGGAAAAAAATTGACATCGGGAGAGACTACAGCACATTTTCTGTGTTACTTTACTGTAGATAAAAATATTAATTAGTAATTAATTATTGTTAAAATATAGTTAAGTATACATATATCCACTTACCTCAAAGAGTTCGTCGTGATGTGCGGAAAAAAAACATGGAGCCTCCAACATGGTTGAACCACAGATTCTGCCGGTTTACCTCGTTTCGTTCATAAATTTTCTACAAAAAATAAAAATTAATCGCTATTTTACTATAACATGAAATATTATGGAAAATTTAAAACTTAACGCATATTCATCTGATGCCCACATTACGCACGGATGGTGCCAATCCTCCTCAGTGATGTCATGCAGCCAATAGGAAACAACATTATCCGCACCAAGCTCGTCGAAGATAGTCTTGAGTTTCTTCGTGTGGTAGTTCGAGTATGCCTAGCCTATGCAGTGGTCGACGTACTTGACCATATTTGGAGTGATCAAGTCAACGTTCAACCACTCCTGCATAAAAAAAAATAGTTAAAGGCTTCATTTAAAAAATAAAAAGTAAAATTGATGTTGAAAATGGTACTTATTGACAAGACCGGGAACAAGTCATGGCGCGTCCGCTCCGATATCTTTGTCTAGCATGTGTAATGTTGGGGAGCATCACACCATGAAATAGTCCTGATCGCGTTGATGAACTTTAGATTGTGGCGGCCTAACTATTTCTCTTCATCATCGGATATGCAAATTGATATCCATTTGTGGGCCTTCACGTGATGCCCAACTCCAGACCGTAATAAAAAACTATTTCCAGTGAGGCGGAACTGTGTTAGGCACCGTAATCGACCTTGAGATTTTTTTTACCTTTGCCCCTTGATGAACGCTAAAAAATACATATTTATTATACATAAGTCAACCAGTTTACACTTATAGTTTCACTAATCCCCTTAATTTGGCACGTTTGTGAAATAATATTTTAAGTTATATTTTGAGTATTTTTATTGTGTTATTTTTGTTATTTGATAGGTAAAATACTGCTCGGAAGCTCGACAGGACAAACCAGACTTAGAAAATGGCAAAAATGGAAATTCAGCTTTCGCGTCGCGACACGAAAATGAATGCGCATCGCGACGCGCCTAATAAGACGACGACACCACGAAACACGCTATTCTCTCAACACGTGTCCCCAATGTGGCACTCGCATCGTGACACGCAGAGCATTGGCGTCACGATGCGCCGACCAAACTTTGCCTATAAATTGAAGCCTCCAACAGAAACAAATTTCATACTTTCTTTCCGAATTTCTCTATAGATTTTGGAGAGAGAGTGTCTTGTGTGTTTATTTATTTAAAGCTTTCTGTAATGTCTTTTTCTTTCAGTAATAAAATTACGAGTATTTTAATTACAAAATGAGTAGGGGTAATGGGTGAAGTTTTTATAATGAAAACTTAGATCAATCTCGCCTACATTATAATAAATAAATTGTAATCTAATGATTAAAACTTGATTTAGATCTAGATTAATTATTGACAAAATTGGCTACCGTCTATATGGCTAGTTTTATCTTACTACCGCCTATATGGCTGATTTTATCTTGCTACCGCTTATATGGCTAGTTTTGTCTTGCCATCGCATATATGGCTGGTTTTATCTTGCTACCACCTATATGGATGGTTTTATACGATTTTTGCATAATTGAGTACCTTGGAAGGACTTGTTATAGACAAACGGTATCACCGCCTATATGGCTGGTTTTATGTTTTTGGCATACTTAGTTACTTGGCACGACTGTTATCGACATAAATGACTCCCGCCTTTATGGCCGGTTCTATATTTTGACATAATTAATTCCTGAGATAAATTAATTGGGTAATAAGGACAATTTATATATTATAATTAAGCGAGATTTTTAGATTTAAAATATTAAAAGTAGATCCCCTAACTCCATCATTTCATTTTATTCCTACATTTTCACTTAAATGTTTCCAACAACTCCAACAAATCAAACCTTTTTCTTTTCGCTCTACTTATCATTCTATTTTACTAAATCTATTCCTTGTGGATCGACCCCGGACTTACCGGGTTATTTTATTACTTGACACTCTTATACTTATGAGTAAAAGACGAGTTTTTGAGCGTGTCAAGTTTTTGGCGCTGTTGCCGGGGAATTATTATTTTGTAGATAGAATAATTTTTCTTTTTGTTTATTTTCTTTTTGTAGTTTATTTTTTATTTTGTCATTAATTTCCTTTTTGTAAATATTCTATTTGTTTTTGTTTTATTTTTTGTTTAGGTTGCATGAGACACTAGTCTCGATCATCCAGCAGAAGACTAAACAAAGAATCTCCATCACCTTCATCGTTCGTCAAAATGGCCGAGAACCAAATTGAAAATCCAGTTGGAAATCCACCTGCCTGAGTTGAAAACCCAGTTAATCATGAAGAAAACGAGTCTTAGGACGAAGTTCCTAATCATCCTAGGACACTCAGACAATTCATGAATCCCACTAGAACATGATCGCCATCTTGTATTGTTTTTCCTCCAGATGCAACACATTTCAATTTTAAATCAGGTATCATCCATCTTTTACCCACATTCTATGGTCTAGAATCAGAGAATCCTTATCAGCACTTAAGGGAATTTGAAGAGGTATGTAACACTTACACAGACCAAAATTGTAGCATGAATATAATTCGTTTAAAGTTTTTTTCCCTTTTCTTTAAAAGATAAAGCTAAAATTTGGCTGTAAAACCTTAGGTCGGGATCTATTAGAACATGGAATGATTTACAAAAATAGTTTCTTAAAAAGTTTTTTCCCCCCTTATACAACAAATTCATTTAAGAGGAGAATCACAACCTTCACACAAGAGTCGGGGAAACACTTTACCAATATTGGGAGAGGTTTAAAAAGATGTTAAATATTTGTCCACATCACGGGTTTGAAACAGGGAACCTGGTTGCCTATTTCTACGAGGGGTTAATACCAAGGTAGACAAGTAGTGGAGATGATGTGTAATTGTGAGTTTATGGACAAATATCCCGAAGATGCACTAGATTACCTAGAACACATAGCAGAGAATGCACAACAATGGGACACAGTTGGCACCTATGAGTCATCTGTAAGACCACAACCATTTGGTAGAGGTATGTTTAACCTTAGGGAAGACCATGACCTTGCTGCCAAGTATGCATCTCTATCTAAAAAAATTGAAGCTTTAGAAACAAGGAAGAGTGATCATGTCAAGTCAGTTCAGGAAGTCATATGTCAAATCTTTAATTCTAATGAACATGTCACACATATTTTTCCATCTTTACCAGCCCTGCAAGAATGTCTACATGACCAAGTCAGTTCCATAAACACATTCAACATACCAAATCCAAACTCATACTCACAAACCTACAATTCTGGTTGGAGAAACCATCCAAACTTCAATTGGATGAATGATAACCAAGCACAATCCTCACAACAACCTCCCCAGGTTCACCAGAATTTCCGAAATTCCCAGAATTATGCACCATATGCCCCACCACCTAGGAAAACCATAGAAGATACCTTGAATGCATTCATGTAAAAACAGGAAGTCGTCAATAACCAAAATGCACAAACTATGAATGATTTAAGAGAATCTTTTGCTAAAATTACATTTGCATTAACCATTAATGAGAAAGGAAAGTTTCCTAGATAACCACAATCAAATCCCAAGTGTCATTTAAATTCTCACGAGGGTAATTCTGGAAATCAACACTTAGACTAAGTCAAATATGTTATTACTTCGTAGTGGTAAGGACATCCACCGACCTATTTTTGAACCTAGCAAAGCTGAGAATAAAATAGATTCAGAGGGTAAGGAAGGGGTTGATGAACCATTACCCGTCATTGATAATAATAATTTGTCACATGCACATTCATTCCCTCAAGCATTAAGAACAAAGAAATTGAACCATTCCCCATAAATTTATGAAATATTCAAACAGGTAAAGGTCAATATTCATTTTTTAAATGTCATCCAATAGATACCATCTTATGCCAAATTTCTAAAAGATCTGTGCACCATTAAAAGAAAACATAAGGTAAGAAAGAAAGCTTTTCTAGCTGAACATGTAAGTTTCATTCTTTCAACCAATAATGCATTAAAATACAAAGACCCTGGTTGTCCAACTATTTCTTGTATTATTGGAAATCAAACATTAAACATGCTTTGCTTGATCTTGGAGCCAGTGTAAATTTACTTTCATTTTCGGTTTACCAACAACATAATATCGGTGAGATGAAACCAACCTCAACTACTCTTTTACTTGCCAATAGATCAGTTAAGGTACCAAAAGGAATTGTGAAGATGTGTTATTGCAAATCAATAAATTCATATATCCTATGGATTTTATTATTTTAGAAACACAGCCTGTGACAGACAGTTATAAACCAATCCATGTAATACTTGGTCGTCCAATTTTAGCAACAGCTAACACTTTAATTAATTACAGGAATGGAATCATGAATCTTTCTTTTGACAACATGACATTAGAACTAAATATTTTTAACATGTGCAAACATCCATATGATGAGGATAATTAAATCGAAAGCATAGAATCAATTGAACCTATTGTGGATGAGCATATTTAGGGGAGTTTATCTGATCCTATGGAATTTTGAATTGCTAATTTTGTTGAGTCAAGTGCGCAAATAGATTCAGATATTACTAATGATTTTCTACTTGACTCTACACAGGTATTGGAAGATGATGGAAATATTCAAAATTTGGAAGAACTGGGAACACTGGAAGAATGAGAAGACGAAGAAGCACCCAATTTCGAGTTAAAAGCTTTGCCAGAAGGACTGAAATATGTATTTCTAGAAGATAATAAAACTTACCATATGGTAATTTCTTCTCTTCTTACAAACGATCAAGAAGGTAAACTTTTAAATGTGTTGAAAGAATATAAACTGGCAATTGGATGGACTTTAAAAGACATAAAAGGTATTAATCCATTAATCTGCACACACCGAATATATTTAGAAGATAATGCTAGGACATATCGTCAACCCCAAATAAGATTAAACCCTCACATGAAAGAAATAGTAAAAATAGAGGTCCTTAAACTCATTGATGTAGGTATTATCTATCCTATCTCTGATAGTAAGTGGGTAAGTCCTACATAGGTTTTACCTAAAAAGTCTGGAATTACTGTTGTAAAAAATGATAAAGGAAAATTAATCCCAACTAGCATTTCATCTAGCTGGCGTATGTGCATTGATTATAGAAAACTAAATAACGCAACTAGAAAAGATCATTTTTCTTTACCATTTCTTAATCAAATTTTAGAAAGAGATCCATACTATTATTTTCTTGATGGTTACTCGGGTTATTATCATATTCCCATTACTTTAGAAGACCAGGAAAAGACCACATTCACATGCCATTTTGGAACATTTGCATTTAGGAAAATGCCTTTTGGACTTTGTAATGCACTTGCAACATTCCAATGATGCATGTTAAACATATTTAGTGACATAGTTGAACACTGGATGATATAACCATTTTTGGGAATTCATTTGATAATTGCTTGAATAATCTAGAAAATATTTTGAAAAGATGTGGAAAAAAAAGACTTGTATTAAATTGGGAAAAATTTCATTTCATGACTAATTCAAGATTTGTTTTGGGACACGTTGTGTCATCTAAAGGTATTGAGGTTGACAAGGCAAAAATAGAGGTAATTTCTAAATTACCATCACCAAAAAAAGTCAGGGAAATCCGTTCTTTCTTAGGACATGCAGGATTTTATAGAAGGTTCATTAAAAACTTTAGTGCCATATCCAGACCCGTATGTAACCTCCTATTAAAAGATGCAACATTTGAATGGACAAAACAATGTCAAAAATCATTTGAAAAAATTATTAGTCTTTTGACTTCTGCTCCTATTATGCAATCCTCTGATTGGTCCTTGCCTTTTGAGCTAATGTGTGATGCTAGTGATTATGCAGTTGGTGCAGTGCTAGGACCGAGAAATGAAGGTAAACCGTATGTAATATATTACGCAAGTAGAACTTTAAATATTGCGCAAATGAATTACACTACCACATAAAAAGAACTACTTGCTGTATTATTTGCATTAGATAAATTTCGATCATATTTAATTGGCTCTTCAACAGTTGTTTATTCTGATCATGTTGCTGTTAGATATTTGATATCTAATTATGATGCCAAGCCAAGATTAATACGATGGATTTTGTTGCTTCAAGAATTCAATCTCACAATCAAGGATAAGAAAAGAGCAGAGAACGTGGTTGCAGATCACTTATCGAGACTCACAAATGAGTCACTGATTGATACAACTCCCATCAATGATTAATTTCTCGATGAATTTTTATTCTCTATAAACATAATGCCTTGATATGCTAATATTGTTAATTTTCTTACAAAATGAAAGATACCTCCAAACTGGAGCCAACAAGATATGATGAAATTTTTGATCGAAGTCAATAAATTCTACTAGGATGATCCATATCTGTTTAAATGCTCCCATGATCAGATTTTCGGACGATACATACCGGACAATGAGATAAGTTGTGTTATTCAGTTTTGTCATTCAGAAGCATGTGGAGGTCATTTTTCATCTAAGAAAATCACAGTAAAAATCTTACAATGTGGATTTTATTGGCCCACAATTTTTAAAGATACATACACTTTCTGCAAAACTTGCGAAAACTGTAAAAGTTGGGATCCATTTCAAAAAGAAACATGATGCCTTTAAATCTCATCATTGTCGTCAAAATCTTTGATTGTTGGGGAATAGATTTCATGGGCCCATTTCCACCATCATTTGGATTTTTATATATTTTAGTTTCAGTTGATTATGTCTCAAAATGGGTCGAGGCAATTCCTTGTCGGAACAATGATTGCACAACTATGATCAAATTCTTAAAAGAAAATATGTTGAGTCGATTTGGAATCCCTCGGGCCATCATAAGTGATAAAGGTAAACACTTTCGTAACAGACCATTTGAGTCCTTAATGAATAAGTATATAGTCACACACAACATTTCCACCTCCTATCATCCCCGGACAAATGGTCAAGTTGAATTAGTGAATAGGGAAATTAAACAAATTTTAGAAAAATGGTTAACCCAAATCACAAAGATTGGTCTCTTCGACTAAATGATGCACTTTGGGCATATCAAACAGCTTTCAAAATATCTTTGGGAATGTCCCCCTATCGTCTAATTTATGGAAAACCTTGTCATTTGCCTGTAGAACTTGAGAATAAATCATATTGGGAAATTAAAGCATTCATTTCAAACCTTAAAGACGCTGGTCATGAACGTAAATTGCAATTAAATGAACTTGAAGAGTTAAGGAATGATGTTGGTTTCTAAGGTGGTCCCAAGATCAATATAAGAAATGAAAAGAATGAATACTCATAAGAAGTATGGCGGAAACATACTTACAAAGAACGGCTTTTGGATGCGAAGATCAACAAAAATTTCCTCATTGCTTGATGTATTCGGCCAAGGATTGTTTTGTTGAAGAAGATGAACAAGCTCCAAGCTTCCAACAGATTCCAAGCTCTAAGTTCGGTTTCCCTATCACCTTGTATTGATCCTTGAATGTGCTAGCAAGTTAGGAAGAAAAACAATTCTTCTTCCTTCTCCAAGAGGCTCACGGTTTTTCTCTATTTTGGGAGAGAGAGAGTTTTTCAATTCTTTTGTTATTTGTTTTCCAAAAACATGATAATAAATCTATTACCCAAATTTTGGTATATCCTTTCCAAAAGTCAACCAAAATTTTGGCTCCAAAATTGCATTAAATGCCCACACCAACCAACATCATGAATAGTGACTGCATGTCACTCACCAAAAAGGTGACTTGATATCTATCACTAAAGTGACGAGTGATGTGACTCGCGATGTTACTTGTGGCCGCACTTGATTCAAAATCGGAGTGGCGTCGCAAACACATTCCGGGCTCGGGTTCGTTAATTCTGAATTAACGAATTTTCCGTTGTGACGTAATTAAATCAAATTCAATTAGATAATTATGCCTAGCAAACTTACTATTCATGTCGCTAGCGAATTAATTCTAAATCAATTCGTTAGCCCGAATTAAAATCAAATTTTAATTCCGCGTCGAAATCCAATTTCGTATAATATATCGAATATATTATTTTATCGATTAATTCCAAATTAATCATTCTCTCTCTTCAAATAGTACTTTATCCCAGATAAAGTCTCTCCGCTATTAATCCAAGATTAATAAAGTTCGAATCATACGTCATCGGTGAATCTTCGGGAAGCGACCCAAGAGATCCATGGTTATGTTGGCAGTAAATCCGGTCGTCGGACTATCCAAACACGTACGTACCTCGTACTACGTTCTTACAGATTTACGAGACAATGTTGGCTTCTAGCAAAGCGCCATGCCTACCCAATTCTCCAGAAATATTCTTAATGGAATATATAATCTATGTCAGGCGTAGTATACGTAGTATTGAGTATTGCGATCCAGTATCAGATGTCAAATGCAAGGCCTGGGTCTGGAATAGTGTCTGCCCCGTACGAAGCATATATCGGATCACTAGCAACTAGTCTCTTTATTATCGGATAATCATGACCTAGTCATATTATCCCGATGGTTGCAACCCTTTAGAGAACCAGTTATGTATCCCTGCGTGACCATCATCTCCATATGACTGAAGTGATAGTTTCATCTTGACATCACACCCAATACACTACGATTCTCAATAAACCCAGAAGAGGCGTACACAGAACCTGTTAAAGTCCTGGACGACCAAAACCAAAGCGTATTGATTGTCGCAAGTACTAGCGATGCAAGTCTCAGGTTAAGACCAAATACACCTACCCTGATGCGGACTCCCATAGACACATAGTCATACTACCAATGAGATTCTGATGGGCTATCCAGAGCGAAGCTGTTTCCGTACCATCGGTAAACACAACCTCCTACCACACTTGCATAAGTATCCAATACTTAAATATATGAGAACTATGCTGTTATACTTCCATAACACGCACAAGTACGATACTAGTCTATTCTGCATTATCGATGTCCAGTCTCGATAATACTACGACTAGGGATATTTAATGATTAAACCGTCGTGGATTGATACTGTCTCATATCATCTCAATCCGGATTTAATCATAAGGACTTTCATCATTCACACATTTAAGTAATCTAATTACGAAATGATAAAAGGCAATTTCCTTTGCTACATAATTAATTTGTACAAAAACACAATGTCTTTTACAAATAGTGACGCTATGGGTCATAATTGTCCAACAATCTCCCACTTGGCCTATAGCCAGTCACTCAAGCATCTAACACCTGAACTATATACATGTCGCTCAAACTTTTGCTGAGGAATAGCTTTCGTCAGCGGATCTGCAATGTTGTCATCTGATGCGACCTTCTCGATCTTCACATCGCCACGATGTATGATCTCACGAATTATATGGAAACGTCAAAGAACATGCTTGGATCGTTGATGAGACCGCGGTTCCTTAGCCTGTGCTATAGCCCCGTTATTGTCACAATACAATGGAACGGGCTCAGCTGCTAACGGAACTACTCCTAATCCAATTAGGAATTTTCGGATCCAAACTACCTTCTTTGCTGCTTCAGCTGCAGCGATATACTCTGCTTCTGTTGTTGAATCGGCAACAGTCTCTTGCTTGGAAGATTTCCAGCTCACTGCTCCGTTATTCAAACAAAATACGTACCCAGATTGCGACTTACAGTCGTCTTTATCGATTTGGAAACTTGCATCGGTATACCCAGTTACCTCAAGTTCTCCTTCTCCATAGATTAAGAAAGCATCCTTAGTTCGTCTAAGATATTTAAGGATATTCTTAATCGCCATCCAGTGACCTTCACCTGGATAGGCCTGATAGCGACTACACATGCTCAAAGCATAGGAGACATCATGTCACGTACATATCATGGCATACATGATCGATCCGACTACCGAGGCGAACAGTATCCGACTCATGTTGTCTCTCTCATCTTGAGTTTTAGGACACATGTCCTTAGATAGAGTGACGCCATGTGACACTGGCAACAGTCCCCTCTTGGACTGATCCATGTTGAATCTTTTCAACACTTTGTCAATGTACGTGCTCTGGGAGAGTCCAAGGAGCTTTCTAGATCTATCCCAGTAGATCTTTATTCCCAGAATAAAGGCTGCTTCTCCCAGATCATTCATGGAGAATTTTAATGAAAGCCAAGCTTTCACCGATGTTAACATGAGAATGTCATTGCCCATAAGCAATACATCGTCAACATAAAGGACAATGAAAGTCAGTGCGCTCCCATTAACCTTCTTGTATACACAAGGATCATCTTCGTTTTGAACGAAATCATATTCTTTTATGATCTCATCAAAACGTTGGTTCCAAGAACGCTACGCTTGCTTCAGTCTATAATGGACCGATTGCGCTCCCATTAACCTTCTTGTATACACAAGGATCATCTTCGTTTTGAACGAAATCATATTCTTTTATGATCTCATCAAAACGTTGGTTCCAAGAACGCTACGCTTGCTTCAGTCTATAAATGGACCGATTTAACTTGCAAACCTTGTTTGCATGTTTAGGCACGATAAAACCGTCAGACTGTTGCATATAACATCCTCCAATAGGTTTCCGTTAAGGAAACCGGTTTTGACGTCCATCTACCTGTAGGCACAGCATTTTTGCATATAAGCCCGATGATGAGTCTCGTATGGAGACACTACCTTTTTAGTTGTGAAAGCCACGGGAAACAGACGTTGGAAGGGTAAAGTTGGAAATTAGCATTTTTTCAGATTTAACTCGCTTGTTTCGCTTCGGGTTCGCTTGTTGGACCTCTGTTTTTAAACACACCAAGCCCAATCCAAAATAATTAAAACATTTAAAATGCATGTCACAAATTAAATTAAATTTAAATTAAATTAAATTAAATCACATTCCTAAACTAAATAAATCCAATTAAATTAAATTAAAACACATGTCACAAATTAAATTCCTTCCCAAATTAAAAGATTCAAATAAATTTCATAACACATTCCTAATTTAATTAATCACCTACCAATTTAAATAAATCATATCCTTAATTAAAAAGAACAAATCAAATCAATTCCCCTAATTAAAAGATTTCCTATCACATTCTAATTAAAAAGATATTCCCTTTAAAACACAAAATCATATTCCTTCTCCAACAAGGAAGCCTCCATCCCTTTGCCTATAAAAAGAACCAATCACCAACACATAAAACCCTGGCTGATTCTCACAAGAAAGACTTCTTCACTCATTCAGCTAAACCCTCTCTCATCAACTCTCTTCAGTCTCTCGGCTCGCCTCAATCAAAGCCAAGTCACCACGCCCATTCTTGATGAGCGGAAAATATATCAATATTTACCGCCCCTTTTACTTAATATTTTGTTTAGTTTCTCGGGTTTGATGAATGTTTTGATGTGTTTTAGTTTATTTTGCAGATAAAATAATATCGGGACTCAATGAAATCATTTAGGATGAAATGTGGATCAAATAAGGGCAATTATTGGACTTGATATATTAATTTTGGAGATTGGAAATTTGAAAGGGCGTTTTTGACGAAGTGCAGTTTTGGAAATTCCAGTTTTGCGCATTTGTCGTATTTGGGGCATAACTTTTTACTCAGATATCGGATTGAGCTGATTCAAGTGCCAGATTAAAGAAGACTCAAAGATCTACAACTTTGAAAGAGAAAATATTTTCGAATTCTGAATATTTCATGACCGAAATGATGAACCATCCAGAAGTATGTGGAGTGTAATTATTAAAAGTCATTATCAATCATTTTCAAAGCAAAATATTAATTAATTAATAATTAATAAAAATTATCAAATCAACACCAAACAAGATAAGAAATTATTGGAGCAATTATGGATTTGGTGGAGTAATTAGTGGAGAAATTAATAATGTAATTGGTGGAGAAATTGATTGATGATTTGATGGTGGCAAAATTTTGCCTATAAATACCAAGCCATTTCATTTGTAAAATTCATACTTTCTTCTTTGAAATTCTTAATGAATAAATAAGAAGATTGTATCTAGTTTGTTTATTTTAGTTTTCAGTAATTAATTTTCAGTTTCGCACTTTCTTTTCTTTACTTTTCAGTTTTTACTTTCCGCAATTTACTTTTACGCACAATACTTTTCTTTCTTTAATTTTTCAGTTTTTACTTTTCAGTAATGAGGAGGTAATTTCCCAAGCTAGGGTGAAAGGTAATTCTTTTACTGTTACTATTTAGATTAATCTCCCTTAAAAATAATATATTCACTATTTAAAATACTGATTAATAAAGGATACCGCTATATTGGTCGGTTGGCAATTCAATTTAATCTGGTTTAAACCTGACTAATCAAGGATACCGCCAGATTGGTCGGTTGGTAAATTTATTTTGGTACCGCCTTTATGGCTGGATTATGGACAAATATTACCGCCTATATGGCTGGTTGGACTTAATTTGACTTAATCAGGATACCGCCAGATTGGTCGGTTGGTAATATTATAACAAGTTTATATTATTTTATGGGAGATTTCTAAATAAGTAGTAGTAAAAGTAATTCATTTTACCTTAGCATTTATTTTACTTTTTACTTTATGTCTTTTACTTTTCAGTATTTTTACTTTATGTCTTTTATTTTTCAGTTATTAGTCCTAGTTATGTGTTGTAACTAAATAGTTATCTGGGGTTGTGATGAATTTCAATATCACCGGTTTATAAGGGTTAGATTATAGTTTGGGTATATAAAGATTTATTTATTGAGTCTTAATCTTAATGCCTTTTATTAATTGGCCATTAATAAAATTGATTAGGTAAACTTAAAATGAACTAGACATAGGATTTTAAGTTTAAGACCTTAGACTCAATAGCCCACGATCTTCCTTGAGGATAGATAACCCTTTAATAGATTTCCTTACAGGATAGGAATATACCTGTCGGGCGAGGGTAGCCATAATTGGAACTCAATCTTAATGAATCCAGATAATGTGGTTGACATAGGAATATGGTTCAATTGGGTTACACTGGGTATTTGTGTCTGACCATCGACAGATGCTTTCGCATAATTTCGTGTTCCAGGTTAATAAATCAATGTTTTACCCATCTATATAATAATCACTTCATCTTTAAAATATATTGGAAGAAATCACAACCCTAGATCTTTGGTCTTTTGTATTTTCTTTAATTTTCTTTTGTCTTTTTATTTATTTATTTATTTAGTAAAGCCATTCAACCAATCAAACAAACAATATCTCTCTTATCCATTTAATTAGATATTTGTAATAAATAGATTCAACAATTAATAACAACAGTAGAATTAAGTCCTCGTGGGATCGATATTTTATACTACTTGAACGATACGTGCGCTTGCGTTATACGTGTGTGTTTACGCCGGTCAAGTTTTTGGCGCCGTTGCCGGGGACTTATTTATCTTTCACTATTAATTTAGGGGTTAGATACCTTACTTGTATCTAATTTCTTTTTACTTATTGTTTTTGTTTTCTTGTGTTTCAGGTTCTCAGAAACTACATGAGACGAACCAGAAGCTTTGAACTCCGATCGCTTGACCCAGAAATTGAAAGAACCATCAGACAGTTGAGAAGGGAAAGGCGAGAAGGCCAAGAAGCTTTAGTCAACATGGAACCTGAACCTTTGAACGTTGCACCACCAATTCCCATTCGAGACAGAACCATTCCGGTGATTGACAGACTCATTTCTTGCATTGTACTTCCTCCCTTACCAGCAAATGCATGTGACATCAAAACATGCATTCAGATGATTCAGCACTCAGTTCAGTTTGGGGGGAATGCAACTGAAGATCCGAATTCCCACATCAGCAACTTCCTGGAAGTTTGTGGCACTTTTAATTACAACCGAGAAGCGGAAGAAGCAATGAGACTGCGAGTTTTTCCATACTCCTTGAAGGACAGAGCTAAAGCTTGGCTACATTCACTACCACCAGGTTCTATCACAACTTGGAACACTTTAGCCACCAAATTTCTTGCAAAGTACTTTCCACCAGCCAGAACCGGAAAGCTGAGGAATGACATCACATCCTTTGTACAACAAGATTCAGAATCCCTCTGCGAAGCTTGGGAAAGGTACAAAGATTTGCTCCGGAAATGTCCTCACCATGAGATTCCAAAATGGCTTCAAGTTCAAACATTCTATAATGGACTTTCTGGAATAATGAGAACCACAATCGATGCTGCTGCTGGAGGAGCCTTGATGGCAAAAGGAGAAGATCAAGCCTGGGACCTAATCGAAGAAATGGCCAACAACAATTCCTTGTGGCCAACAGAAAGGAGCATGATCCAAAGAATTGCAGGAATTTATGAAGTTGGAGCAAACACAGCAGTGAATACCAGCGGTGGATCAGATATGCAAATGTCTAGAAACACTTAGCACGCAAGTTGTGAACATCACTGGATCCACAAGTTCACCATATGGAGAGCACCAGAACCTAAACGACATGAAGAAACGGTGAATTATGTCAACAATTTCAACAGACAGGGGAACAATCCATATTCCAACACCTACAACCCAGGGTGGAGGAATCATCCTAATTTATCATGGAGTAACAATTCAGGCCAACAGCAGAACTATCCACCACCTGAATTTCAGCAACAGAACAAAGGCCAGGAGCATGAAAAAGAACCAGAAATGAAAGAATGGTTTGCAGAGATGTTCAAAAAGCAAGAAGCAAAATACGATGCTATGTTTCAATCCCAAGCAACATTAATTCAAAGTCAATATGCTTCTATTAAAGCACTGGAGAATCAAATGGGACAACTGGCAAATGCTCAGAGTTACAGACCGCCAGGTACCCTTCCTAGCAACACAGAGCCAAATCCAAGGAAACATGGGGAAGGAGCAATGTCATGCCATCATGTTAAAGAGCGGTACTGAAATCAACAAAGATGTTGGAGTCAATTCAACTGCTGAGGAAGTTCCAAAAGAAACAAAGCAACAAATGGAGGAAAAAGAAGCAAAGGAAAAAGAACATATCACTCCACCTCCACCTTTTCCTCAACGTCTTCAGAAGAACAAATTGGACAAGCAATTTTCCCGGTTCCTGGAAATATTCAAAAAGCTGCATATCAACATTCCATTTGCAGAAGCGTTGGAACAAATGCCCACCTATGCCAAATTCATGAAAGATATTCTTTCACGAAAGCGAAGATTGGGGGATTACGAGACAGTAGCATTAACAGAAGAATGCAGTGCTATCATTCAGAGGAAACTTCCCCCAAAGTTGAAAGATCCTGGCAGTTTCACTGTTCCTTGCGTCATAGGAGAACATAACTTTGGTAAGGCTTTATGTGATTTAGGTGCTAGTGTTAACTTGATGCCTTTTTCTATTTTCAGGAAACTACAGATTGGAGAAACAATGCCAACTTCAGTCTCACTGCAACTTGCTGATAGAACGCTCGTATTTCCAAGAGGTTGTAGTTGAGGATGTGCTGGTCAAGGTTGACAAATTCATTTTCCCAGCAGATTTTATTGTCCTTGATATGGAGGAAGACGCAGACGTGCCAATCATCCTTGGGAGACCATTCTTGGCTACAGGTCGAACCATTATTGATGTACAAAAGGAGAACTAACCATGAGGGTACAAGACCAAGAAGTAACATTCAATGTTTTCAAGGCCATGAATTTCCCAGATGATGAAAAGAAGGAGGAATGTTTCAAACTCGATGTGATACACAGTACCATTCAGAACTCTGATGAAAGACAAAGTTCTACTGACAAACTTAAAACATGTCAATTGCCTGTGGAGCCTAAAGATAAAACATCTTTTGTACTGAAAGAGCCAATTCTTGCTCTACAAGCAACAGAAGAGAAAAAGTTCCACCAGCTCAACGAATTGGAGGAATTTCACAATCAGCCTTTTGAAGATGCCAAATTGTACAAAGAAAAAGGCAAGAAAAGACATGATGAGAAGTTAGTGCGCATACAACTGGAACCAGGGCAGAAGGTACTGTTAAACAAATCAAGGGTGAAATTCTTCCCATGGAAGCCAAAATCACGGTGGTCAGGTCCATTTGTGATCACCAAAGTTTTACCAAATAGAGCCGTTGAGATACATGATCCTGACGCTAACAAAACTTTCAAGGTTAAAAACAAGCGTGTCAAGCACTACTGGGGAGAATCATTTGAGCGACAAAAAAAGAAAGTGTTACACTTTCAGATCCAGCTTAACGTTCGAGAAGCCAAGTCTGGCTGACGACTTTAAACTTAGCGCTAGCAGGGAGGCAACCCATGCAATTTGTGTATATATTGTGATTTGGTGTGATTTAATTTTGTGTGTTTAATTTTTGCAGGTTTAGTCATTTCAAGATGGAAGAAGCTCTCGTAAATCTTCACAAGCAATTTCCTTCTCTCCCTCCAAAATCTCTGATGAAAGTTTACAAAGCTCGCTTGGAACGGATGAGGTTATTGACAATCCATGGTATTCCTAATGATATTCGTTGGGTAATTGAAGCACGAGTCCGATTGGCAGGTACTATAAATTCAGCCCGTCATTGCACTTTTGAAGGCATCCGGAGTTGAAAAAGAAATACATAAAAAATGGAAGCCACTTCAAGAAGACGAGTTGAAAACATCTGCGTGTTTTGCGGTAGTAGTGTTGGTACTAAGCCACAATACATAGAAGCAGCACAGGAATTGGGTCGAGTCTTAGCTGCAAGGAATATGCACTTAATATATGGCGGAGGCAATCTTGGATTAATGGGGATCGTTTCAAAGGCCGTACAAGAAGGAGGCAGTCATGTTTTGGGAATCATCCCAAAACCCTTGGCAGAGGCAAATCTTATTGGTTCATCAAACGGAGAGGAACTGATCGTGCCAGGTATGTCTGAACGACTGGTAGAAATGATTAACTGTACTGATGCTTTTATCGCTTTGCCAGGTGGCTTGGGCACATTGGAGGAAATTTTTATAGTTCTATCTTGGGCGAACCTGAACATACACCAGAAACCGCTTGGACTACTCAACGTTGATGGATTTTATGATTTTCTTTGTGTGTTTCTTGATGATGCTCGGAGAAATGGGTTCGTGTCAAAACCTATGAAAGAACTCCTCTTTACTGCCAGAACTGCTCCGGATCTAATAGACCAACTTATAGCCTATGAACCGAAAGTTGACCCTATCATTTCAAAAATAAAATGGTCTGAGGACGATCGTGGTAAGAAGCGACGAATAAATATGGATCTTAACCTTTAATTTTCCTGTAGAATTTCAGCTAACCAGGTATTATTTTCTAAACTCTTCTTTCACTGTTTAAGACATTGGGGACAATGTCTCATTTAGGTTTGGGGGTGAGGTATAGTTAATAGTACTTGTTTGTATTGTGTTTTTATTTTTAGTCCAAAATTTTTCGAAAAATACAAAAAAATTGAAAATTTTTCAAAAATTACAAAAATATTTTGCATTTTTGTGTTTTTATTTTAACTAAAAGGTGAAATTGGTAAGAAATAGCCGAGTAAGGAGTTTCCACTCTTGAGACGTATTTCAAACCATTTATTTCGAAACAAGTTAATTTTTGTTTTTCATTTTGAATTATTTAATTTGTGAATTCTCCATAATACTGACTAAAATGAATCTTCATATGCTCATTTGACAGGTATTATCAACATGCATAGTAACATACAGACATGAGCTGTAATTGAAAAGCTTGTAATATTTCGTGCTCTAGTTTAATTGGAGGAAACATCTATTAATAGTTATGGAATAAAAAAAAAATCATTTCTGATAAAAAAAAAAATAAAGTATCTAAGATCCGGGTTATTAAGTCTGTAAGGGTGTTTAAACACCTAGTGCCCTAAAACCAACTGGTTTGGGAGTCATTGGCCCAAAGCTCGTTACATGGATCAAAGATACTGCAAAATATATATATCTGAAGTCTGAGTAATTAAGTTCGTAGGGGTGTCTTAACACCTGGTGCCCTAAAGCCAACTGGTTGGGAGTCACCGACCCAAAGCTCGCTACATAGACGGAAGGTATTGTATATAAATAAAAAGTCAAAATTCAGAAAAATCAAAGAAAAAAATCAGAAAAATCAGAAAAATTATTCCATTGCTACAAAAAGGTGTGAAATCTGATAGAACTTTAGGACAAAAATATTACTCTCTTATCAACCGACTTATGAATGTTGTGGGAAAAAATGAGTTGTTTAATATTATGTTGGCTGTGTATATGAAGAATGGTAAAAATAATCGGAGAATTTACTTATTTAGTAATTTAGAAAGAAACAAAACAACTAGAAACTTGTAGTAGAAGTTTCACCTGATTAGTTACTATCTTCTTTATTCTCTTTTCTCTTGTCTTTTTGCTTTTGTGTGCATTAGTTTTACTGCCTTTTTACTTTTGTAAAATGTTTGTGGGTATCATTGCTGTAAACCCTCACGAGACTACAACTCGTCCACTAGGGACACCTAGGGGTTTAAAGGCTTGTTGCATACGCTAAATGCAACCGTGATCCCTACGAAAGTGGCTTAGTTTAATTTTAATTTTATTTTGTTGTTTTGCTCGAGGACTAGCAAAATGTTAGGTTTGGGGGTGTGATGAGCGGAAAATATATCAATATTTACCGCCCCTTTTACTTAATATTTTGTTTAGTTTCTCGGGTTGATGATGTTTGATGTGTTTTAGTTTATTTTGCAGATAAAATAATATCGGGACTCAATGAAATCATTTAGGATGAAATGTGGATCAAATAAGGGCAATTATTGGACTTGATATATTAATTTTGGAGATTGGAAATTTGAAAGGGCGTTTTTGACGAAGTGCAGTTTTGGAAATTCCAGTTTTGCGCATTTGTCGTATTTGGGGCATAACTTTTTACTCAGATATCGGATTGAGCTGATTCAAGTGCCAGATTAAAGAAGACTCAAAGATCTACAACTTTAAAAGAGAAAATATTTTCGAATTCTGAATATTTCATGACCGAAATTGATGAACCATCCAGAAGTATGTGGAGTGTAATTATTAAAAGTCATTATCAATCATTTTCAAAGCAAAATATTAATTAATTAATAATTAATAAAAATTATCAAATCAACACCAAACAAGATAAGAAATTATTGGAGCAATTATGGATTTGGTGGAGTAATTAGTGGAGAAATTAATAATGTAATGGTGGAGAAATTGATTGATGATTTGATGGTGGCAAAATTTTGCCTATAAATACCAAGCCATTTCATTTGTAAAATCATACTTTCTTCTTTGAAATTCTTAATGAATAAATAAGAAGATTGTATCTAGTTTGTTTATTTTTAGTTTTCAGTAATTAATTTTCAGTTTCGCACTTTCTTTTCTTTACTTTTCAGTTTTTACTTTCCGCAATTTACTTTTACGCACAATACTTTTCTTTCTTTAATTTTTCAGTTTTTACTTTTCAGTAATGAGGAGGTAATTTCCCAAGCTAGGGTGAAAGGTAATTCTTTTACTGTTACTATTTAGATTAATCTCCCTTAAAAATAATATATTCACTATTTAAAATACTGATTAATAAAGGATACCGCTATATTGGTCGGTTGGCAATTCAATTTAATCTGGTTTAAACCTGACTAATCAAGGATACCGCCAGATTGGTCGGTTGGTAAATTTATTTTGGTACCGCCTTTATGGCTGGATTATGGACAAATATTACCGCCTATATGGCTGGTTGGACTTAATTTGACTTAATCAGGATACCGCCAGATTGGTCGGTTGTAATATTATAACAAGTTTATATATTATTTTATGGGAGATTTCTAAAAAGTAGTAGTAAAAGTAATTCATTTTACCTTAGCATTTATTTTACTTTTTACTTTATGTCTTTTACTTTTCAGTATTTTTACTTTATGTCTTTTATTTTTCAGTTATTGTCCTAGTTATGTGTTGTAACTAAATAGTTATCTGGGGTTGTGATGAATATCAATATCACCGGTTTATAAGGGTTAGATTATAGTTTGGGTATTATAAAGATTTATTTATTGAGTCTTAATCTTAATGCCTTTTATTAATTGGCCATTATAAAATTGATTAGGTAAACTTAAAATGAACTAGACATAGAGATTTTAAGTTTAAGACCTTAGACTCAATAGCCCACGATCTTCCTTGAGGATAGATAACCCTTTAATAGATTTCCTTACAGGATAGGAATATACCTGTCGGGCGAGGGTAGCCATAATTGGAACTCAATCTTAATGAATCCAGATAATGTGGTTGACATAGGAATATGGTTCAATTGGGTTACACTGGGTATTTGTGTCTGACCATCGACAGATGCTTTCGCATAATTTCGTGTTCCAGGTTAATAAATCAATGTTTTACCCATCTATATAATAATCACTTCATCTTTAAAATAGTATTGGAAGAAATCACAACCCTAGATCTTTGTGTCTTTTGTATTTTCTTAGTATTTTCTTTTGTCTTTTTATTTATTTATTTATTTAGTAAAGCATTCAACCAATCAAACAAACAATATCTCTCTTATCCATTTAATTAGATATTTGTAAATAAATAGATTCAACAATTAATAACAACAGTAGGAATTAAGTCCTCGTGGGATCGATATTTTTATACTACTTGAACGATACGTGCGCTTGCGTTATACGTGTGTGTTTACGCCGGTCAATTCTTCACGCACAAAAACTCTGCCTTCACGCCTATTCTTCACGCGGAAAACCCTGCCTCACGCATAGCCACTAGCCACATACCCCTTCACATTACAGTCCACGTAACTAGCCACAGCAGCCCTATTCTATGCCTAATTCATCAGCCCTTCAGAGCCGCATCAAGAGATCACGCCACTAGCCACAAATTGCCCCCTTGCCTCACGTACCCCTTACCCTACTCAACGTCACAAACCCCACACGTTGCAGCCCACCATCACGACAACAGCCCATGACCAAGCCTGCCTCTCACGCAATTTGCCTCCACTCAGCTAATTCACCTGTCGAACACGTCACAACCACGTTTAGCCTTCCCCCTTAGCAACAACAATCAACGCCCCCCACGACTGCCACTCAATAAGCCTTAAACTGCCCTCCAACAAGCCTTCAACACACCTCCTGTTAGACAGTAATGACCCATAGCGTCACTATTTTGTAAATGATATTGTATTATTGTACAAAATTAACTATGTAGTAATGAAATTGCCTTTTACCGTTTTGTAATTTATTTACTTTGATATATAAATGGTAAAAGTCCCTATGATTAGTTCCGGATTGTGATGATATGAGACAGTATCAATCCATAAAGGTTTAATCATTAAATATCCCTAGTCGTAGTATTATCGAGATTGGACATCGATAATGCGGAATAGACTAGTACTGCACTTGTGCATGTTGTAAGGGTACAACGGCATAGTTCTCATATTTAAGTATAGGATACTTATGCAAGTGCGGTAGGAGGTTGTGTTTTACCGATGGTACGGAAAACAGCTTCGCTCTGGATAGACCCCGCGGAGTCCCATTGGTAGTATGTCTGCGTGTCTATGGGAGTCCGCTTCAGGGTAGGTGCATATGATCTTAACCTGAGATTTGCATCGCTAGTACTTACGACAATCGGTAAAATTTAGGTTTGGTGGTCCAGGGCTTTAACGAGTTCTGTGTATACCTCTTCTGGGTTTATCGAGAATCGTAGTGTACTGGGTGTGATGTCAAGATGGAAGTATCACTTCAGACATATGGAGATGATGATCGCGAGGGATACAGAACGAGTACTCTATAATGGTTGCAACCATCGGGATAATATGACTAGGTCAGGATTATCTGATTCAAAGAGACTGGTTGCTTGATGTCCGATATGTGTATCGTACGGGGCAGACACATATCCAGCCCCAGGCCTTACATGTGATCATCCGATACTGGTTCGATATACACTATACTACGGTATACTACGCCTGTTATAGATCTAATATTCTAGTAAGAATATTTCTAGAGAATTGGGTAGGCATGGCGTTTTGCTAGAAGCTAACCTTGTCTTGTAAATCGGTAAAAACGTAGTACTTGGTACGTACGTGTTCGAATAGTTCGACAACCGGATTTACTGCCAACATATCTAGAGGTCTCTTGGGTCGCTTCCCGAAGATTCACCGATGACGTATGATTCAAACTCGATTAATCTTGGATTAATTACGGAGAGACTTTATCTTGGATAAAGTACTATAAAAAAAGAGAGAACGATTAATTTAGAATTAATCGTAAAATTATTATATTCGATATAATAATCGGAATTCGATTTCGACGCGAAATTAAAATTAGATTTTAATTCGGGCAAACGAGTTAATTTAGAATTAATTCGTTAGCGACATAAATAATAATTTCGCTAGGCGCAATTATTTATTTAAATTCGATTTAATTAACGTCGCGACGTAAGTTCGGTATTTCGGAAATATCGGATCCGAAAGCGTGAGTGCACGTGGGCCCACTTTCATTTGGAAACGTGTGGGGCCCACATGACACATGTCATTATTTGCATTATTTAATTGTTGATGTATTGCATGAAGATAGTGTACAAAGCACTCAAGGGTATTGCATGGAAATTGAGTGTTAGACACTCTAAGCCTTTGCATGGTTTGTGTCATAAGTATATTATTATTTAATAATTATTATGACATAAATATAAATTGATTTTTGAAACAAAAATCAATTATTCTCTCCCTCTCAAGCTTACCGAAACAGTAAGCTCTCACAGCCCTCTCCTTTTTCAGGTTTTTGTTGCAAAAGCTTGAAGAATTTGTGTTTGTTTGGAACATAAAAAACACATCTTTGGCTAGCACCATCAAGGGATCATACAAGGTGTTATGGGAAACTCATCTTAGAGCTTGGAAGGATCAATTAAAGCTTGGAGCTTCTCTTTTCTGCTTGGCCGAATCCTCCACTGCACAAAGGAGCAACATTTGTTTCATCCATTGCATCCACATTCCGTTTTTGTGAGTATTGTTTCCGCCATTACTTCAATGTAGTTCATTCTTATATATATTTTGCTTGTTTTGCTCTAGGGACATGGTTATTAGATTCCCAACACCTCTAGAACAAGCCTTCAACACACCCAAAACTGTCCAGAATAACCCTTAAGACTATCCAGAAAACACCCCGAAACTGCACCCAAAAATAGTACAACTAAAACAGTCTAAAAACTGCCTCTAAACCCCAGAAAACTGCACCAAAACAGTCCCCTAATTGCCTTAAAACAGTGACCAGAAAATACAGCACAAACAGCAGCGCAACGGAGTGAAAACAGCAGCTCAAAAAGCGAAACGACAAGGAATAACGGTGGATTAGTGAACCAGAAAAGTTGCGGAACATCAACCCTTCTGACGGCCGTGTAACGCGCTTTCGTGAGACGACAAAAGATGATGGAAATCCGGACGTAAATTCCGTAGCCGAATCCGAATGGACGGTAGTGCAGTTTGTACTCGAGATACAACGCCACGTACCACTTAAGAGACACGTATTTCGTCTCATCGAAACTTGTGTTTGAGCATATTGTAGTTCGTAGGTTATTTATTTGTTGTTAAAGCATGATTTAGCCTAGTTTGTTATTTATCTTCAAAGCATGGTTACGTTATTTTAGGTATGATATTTTGTTTATTTTATGACTATGTTTAAATCGCTATTTGTTTATTTGTGTTTAATGGTTCAACATGCTCGTTGTGTGATATTATATATTTGCCGTTTAATGACTTACTATCCAAGTATGCAAACTTAGATTAGGAGTTACTTTTATGAATGCATAGTAGACCTAAGTCATTCTTGAGCATATACATTGAGTAGATTTGGTTAGTTTATAGCCCAAATTATATAATCACAAGTGACATAAGTAAGGGACCATTCCGAACCCAACAGTTTGAGGTCTTCCCTTGCGAGGGGTGAGTGCGGCCTTAAACTATTTTCCCGGGTCACACCAGGTGGCGACTCCATGTTATTTCTCCGGTTTAGTTCCCCCGCGGACTATTCCGTACTCCCAACTAGGCCGCGAGCCTAGAACAACATCGCCGATTTCTGTGCCCTACAGTCTGGCGACTCCAATGGGGATCTAGAAAATCGGCCTCGAAATCATGTCTTGTGATGTGTATGATTTGTGCTTTAGTTGACCGTTTCTATAGTGGGTTGAGGGAGTTCAATCAAAGGCATTGTCATAAACCCACATGTGAACCATAGTTGTATATCCTATAGAAGTTGCCCCTTTATGCTTTTTGATAACCACATGCATATTATATCTCATATGTCGCATGCATCTCATGTATACACGCATCATGTTAACCCCGTGTCGTAAAGGCCATCGTAGATATCCGTTGGGTTATAAGAAAAAAAAGGGTTTGTCAAGAGGAGTTTAGCAAACATTGATAGCGGGGAAAAGGAAATCGAGAAACAGAAAACCTCACGGCAAGGATAGAAAGACCATTGGGGGGGCCTTAAAAAAAAGAGAAAAAAAAATTGTTTTTTTTTAGTCCTTGATAGTTAGACATAAGTCCGGTGATGAAATTGATTGCTTTAGGGTGAAACCTTGGAAACGATAAACTTTTGACGTGCTTTTATCTGATACTTTGAGTGATTGATCTTTGTTAGACTCGTAAGCACTTGATTATGGTTCTTAGCAATGAAAACCTGAGTAGTTGGCAAAGTGACTAGTTGAAGAAATCGTAGGTCGGTGAATGACCGTTTGCTTAGATGTCTAGCTTGATTTGCTTATATTATGATGTGTGGTATGGTTGAAAATGAAAGAAAAGTCTCTAAAGAAAAGAATTAGACCGCCTATAACTGATAAGCGTGAAGCTACCCATGGGTGAGTATTAGGACCACCATGAGGAGAAATGCTACCTTAAAGGGTAGGTGTGTCAAAGAATGAAAAAAAAAAGAAAAAAAAAGAGAAAGAAAAAAATGAAGTTCAAAATGAAAAGAAAAAATGAGAGACAAGGGAAAAGAAAGATAAAACCATACCACATTGAGCACGAAAAAGTAATTGCGGAATATAATTGAGACATCTAGGTTGGTTTGACCCACCGATCCCGATTTTTGAAACGAAATCATTGAGTTGGCTTGCTTAAGGATCAAGCTGTGAAAGAACCTTTGCACACACACACTTTGAGTCTGGCTTAGATCATTTATTCAAAGACTTGGATTTGAGTTGCATTGGGTGTTTTGAAAGTTCTTTGGTTTCATTACCGAGCATTCTTTGAGGACGATGATATGTATAACTATTGGGACTATTTCGTAGCATGTAATATAGTATAATGATATAGAAGGCCCCACCATGTGGTTCATCTTGACTAAGTGCAAACATCGAAAAGTAGAAAGCTAAATCAAGACTGGGGGCGACCAGTCTACCACCTCGCAAATAAGGGAAACAACGAGATCTTGAGCCATGAGACAAAAGAAAACTGAGCAATCACCAGAAGAGAATTGACAGAAAGAAACCATAAGCAGACCCAAGGGGTAACCGAAGAACATCTATAGACAAAGGGCGCCGAAGAGCACAAAGAAGACCTAACCCATCGGAATAGGAAATTCATTCATGCATGTATGCATACACGTAGCATATTTTGCATTCTTTTTTGTGTTTGTCTTGTTTTGTATTCACAGGTTTCAAAGAAGAAAAAGAGAAAGTGGCAAATGCAAGCCAACCAGAAACAGCAACATAGCAGCATCAGTTTTGAGGATGAGTCCTAGGGTCGAGGCCCATATCGTCAGAGTGTTGGAATGAATCCAGGAATGAATCCCAGGGTCGAGGCCTGCATTATCATCAGTTTCAGGAATGAATCTCAAGGGGCGAAGCCCGTATTATCAGCAGTTTTCGAGAATAAATCCCACAAGGTAGAGGCCCACATTATCATCAGTTTCAGGAATGAATCCCAAGGGGCGAGGCCCGCATTATCAGCAGTTTTTGAGAATGAATCCCAGAGGGTCGAGGCCCACATTATCACCAGTTTCGGGAATGAAGCCCAGGGAATAAAGCCCACATTCAGCACGGTTCGGGAATGGACCACCTCATAACACGGTTCGGGAATGAACCATCACATCAGTATCAACTTGGGGGTGAGTCCCACATCAGTATCGGTCTGGGGGCGAGGCCCATATCAGTATTAGTTGGGGGCGAGGCCCACATCAGCATAAGTTTTTGGGGCGAGGCCCACATCAGTATTAGTTTAGGGCGAGGCCCACATCAAGATTAGTTTGGGGCGAGGCCCACATCAGTATCAGTATGGGGCGAGGCCCATGTCAGTATCAGTTTGGGGCGAGGCCCACATTAGTATCAGTATGGGGCGAGGCCCATGTCAGTATCAGTTTGGGGCGAGGCTCTTATCAGTAACAAACTGAGGGCGAGGCCCATATTAACATCAGTATCAGCATGGGGGCGAGTCCCATATCAGTATCAGCATGGGGTCGAGGACCATATCAGTATCAGCATGGGAAAGAATCCCAGGGTTGAGCCCCACGTCAGTATCAGTTTTGGAGATAAGTCTCAGGGTCGAGGCCCACATCAGCAGTTTTGGGGATGAGTCCCAGGGTCGAGGCCCACATAAGTATCAGTTTTCGGGATGAGTCCCAGGGTCGAGGCCCATATCAGTATCAGTCTGGGGGCGAGGCCCTCATCAGTATCAGTTTGGGGCCAGGCCCATGTAAGTATCAGTTTGGGGCGTGGCCCATGTCAGTATCAGTTTGGGGCGAGGCCCATATCAGTATCAGTTTGGGGCGAGGCCCATATCAGTATCATTCTGGGGGTGAGGCCCATATCGGTATCAGTATAAGGGCGAGGCCCACATCATCATTAGTCTGGGGGCGAAGCCCACATCAGTTTGGGGGCGAGGCACACATCAGTATTAGTTTGGGGATGAGTCTCGGGGTCGAGGCCCACATCAGCATCAGTGTCAGTTTTGGGGATGAGTCACAGGGTCGAGGCCCATATCAACGTCAGTATCAGCTTGGGGGCAAAGCCCACATCAGTTTGGGGGCGAGGCCCACATCAGTGTCAGTTTGGGGCGAGGCCCACTTCAGTTTCGGGCGAGGCCCACGTCAATATCAGCTTGGGGCGAGGCCCACATCAGTATCAGTTTGGGGTGAGGCCCACATCAGCATCAGTCCAGGGTGGAGGACCCACTACATCATCAGTTCGAGGGTGAGGTCCCTATTGTCAGCGGTGTTGGGTCGAGGTGCCCAAGGTCGAGGTGCCCCCGTTGCGGTTGTAGTTCCGGGTCGAGGTGCCCAGGGTCGAGGTGCCCACTACATCATCAGTTCGAGGGCGAGGTCCCTATTGTCAGCAGTGTTGGGTCGAGGTGCCCAGGGTCGAGGTGCCCCCATTGTCGGTTGTAGTCCCGGGTCGAGGTGCCTAGGGTCGAGGTGCCCACTACATCATCAGTTCGAGGGCGAGGTCCCTATTGTCAGCGGTGTTGGGTCGAGGTGCCCTCGTTGTCAGTTGTAGTTCCGGGTCGAGGTGCCCAGGGTCGAGGTGCCCACCACATCATCAGTTCGAGGGCGAGGTCCCTATTGTCAGCGGTATTGGGTCGAGGTGCCCAGGGTCGAGGTGCCCCCGTTGTCGGTTGCAGTTCCGGGATGCGTCCCAGGGTCGAGGGCCTACTGCATCATCATTTGTAGTTCCAGGATGCGTCCCAGGGTCGAGGACCCACTACATCATCAGTTTGAGGGCGAGGCCCACTTTGTCAGCGGTATTGGGTCGAAGTGCCCAGGGTCGAGGTGCCTCCGTTGACGGTTGCAGTTCCGGGATGCGTCCCAGGGTCGAGGGCCCACTACATCATCAGTATAGTTCATATTCGGTGGTTCGAGAACAAAGCCCAGAGGTCGAGGCACCTCGCCATCATATCATTTCAGTTCAAAACAACAGGCAAGTCAGGTGGTAGCTGGCAAGCTAAGAATTCATTCATCATCACTTTCAGGATGTGACTCAGGGTCGAGAGCCCCCACATCAGTTGTAGTTCCGGGATGCATCCCAGGGTCGAGGGCCCACTGCATTATCATCAATTCAGTTCAACACAACATGCAAGTCAAGTGGCAGCTGCGAGCGAGGTAAGTAAAAATACATTGCACGTACTTTGATAGGATTGTCATTGCCACACACTACACAAGTCCCATCAAAGTGGGGGCGACTGTAGGCACAACATTTTTACATATAAGCCCGATGATGAAGCCCGATGATGAGTCTCATATGGAGACACTACCTCTTTAGTTGTGAAAGCCGCGGGAAACAGACGTTGGAAGGGTAAAGTTGGAAATTAGCATTTTGTCAGATTTAACTCGCTTGTTTCGCTTCGGGTTCGCTTGTTGGACCTCTGTTTTTAAACACACCAAGCCCAATCCAAAATAATTAAAACATTTAAAATGCATGTCACAAATTAAATTAAAACAAACTTAAATTAAATTAAATTAAATCACATTCCTAAACTAAATAAATCCAATTAAATTAAATTAAAACACATGTCACAAATTAAATTCCTTTCCCAAATTAAAAGATTCAAATTAAATTTCATAAATCACATTCCTAATTTAATTAAATCACCTACCAATTTAAATAAATCATATCCTTAATTAAAAAGAACAAATCAAATCAATTCCCCTAATTAAAAGATTTCCTTATCATATTCTAATTAAAAAAGATATTCCCTTTAAAACACAAAATCTTATTCCTTCTCCAACAAGGAAAGCCTCCATCCCTTTACCTATAAAAAGAACCCATCACCAACACATAAAACCCTGGCTGATTCTCACAAGAAAGACTTCTTCACTCATTCGGCTAAACCCTCTCTCATAAACTCTCTTCAGTCTCTCGGCTCGCCTCACTCAAAGCCAAGTCACCACGCCCATTCTTCACGCACAAAAACCCTGCCTTCACGCCCATTCTTCACGCGTAAAACCCTGCCTCATGCATAGCCACTAGCCACATACCCCTTCATATTACAGTCCACGTAACTAGCCACAGCAGCCCTAATCTATGCCTAATTCATCAGCCCTTCAGAGCCGCATCAAGAGATCACGCCACTAGCCACAAATTGCCCTCTTGCCTCACGTACCCCTTACCCTACTCAACGTCACAAACCCCACACGTTGCAGCCCACCATCACGACAACAGCCCCTGACCAAGCCTGCCTCTCACGCAATTTGCCTCCACTCAGCTAATTCACCTACCGAACACGTCACAGCCACGTTTAGCCTTCCCCCTTAGCAACAACAATCAACGCCCCCCACGACTGCCACTCAATAAGCCTTAATCTGCCCTCCAACAAGCCTTCAACACACCTCCAGAACAAGCCTTCAACACACCCAAAACTGTCCAGAATAACCCTTAAGACTGTCTAGAAAACACCCCGAAACTGCACCCAAAAACAGCACAACTAAAACAGTCCAAAAAACTGCCCATAAACCCTAGAAAACTGCACCAAAACAGTCCCCTAATTGCCTTAAAACAGTGACCAGAAAATACAGCACAAACAGCAGCGCAACGGAGTGAAAACAGCAGCTCAAAAAGTGAAACGACAAGGAATAACGTTGGATTAGTGAACCAGAAAAGTTGCGGAACATCAACCCTTCTGACGGCCGTGTAACGCGCTTTCGTGAGACGACAAAAGATAATGTAAATCCAGACGTAAATTCCGTAGCCGAATCCGAATGGACGGTAGTTCAGTTTGTACTCGAGATACAACGCCACGTACCACTTAAGAGACACGTATTTCATCTCATCCAAACTTGTGTTTGAGCATATTGTAGTTCGTAGGTTATTTATTTGTTGTTAAAGAATGATTTAGCCTGGTTTGTTATTTATCTTCAAAGCATGGTTACGTTATTTTAGGTATGATATTTTGTTTATTTTATGACTATGTTTAAATCGCTATTTGTTTATTTGTGTTTAATGGTTCAACATGCTCGTTGTGTGATATTATATGTTTGCCGTTTAATGACTTACTATCCAAGCATGCAAACTTAGATTATGAGTTACTTTTATGAATGCATAGTAGACCTAACTAGCCACTAGCCACATACCCCTTCACGTTACAGTCCACGTAACTAGCCACATCAGCCCTAATCTATGCCTAATTCATCAGCCCTTCAGAGCCGCATCAAGAGATCACGCCACTAGCCACAAATTGCCCCCTTGCCTCACGTACCCCTTACCCTACTCAACGTCACAAACCCCACACGTTGCAGCCCACACACAACACGACAACAGCCCCTGACCAAGCCTGCCTCTCATGCAATTTGCCTCCACTCAGCTAATTCACCTGCCGAACACGTCACAGCCACAACAGCCACGTTTAGCCTTCCCCCTTAGCAACAACAATCAACGCCCCCCCCGACTGCCACTCAATAAGCCTTAAATTGCCCCAACAAGCCTTCAACACACCTCCAGAACAAGCCTTCAACACACCCAAAACTGTCCAGAATAACCCTTAAGACTGTCTAGAAAACACCCCGAAACTGCCCGAAACTGCACCCAAAAACAGCACAACTAAAACAGTCCAAAAACTGCCCCTAAACCCTAGAAAACTGCACCAAAACAGTCCCCTAATTGCCTTAAAACAGTGACCAGAAAATACAGCACAAACAGCAGCGCAACGGAGTGAAAACAGCAGCTCAAAAAGTGAAACGACAAGGAATAACGTTGGATTAGTGAACCAGAAAAGTTGCGGAACATCAACCCTTCTGACGGCCGTGTAACGCGCTTTCGTGAGACGACAAAAGATAATGTAAATCCAGACGTAAATTCCATAGCCAAATCTGAATTGACGGTAGTGCAGTTTGTACTCGAGATACAACGCCACGTACAACTTAAGAGACATGTATTTCATCTCATCCAAACTTGTGTTTGAGCATATTGTAGTTCGTAGGTTATTTATTTGTTGTTAAAGCATGATTTAGCCTAGTTTGTTATTTATCTTCAAAGCATGGTTACGTTATTTTAGGTATGATATTTTGTTTATTTTATGACTATGTTTAAATCGCTATTTGTTTATTTGTGTTTAATGGTTCAACATGCTCGTTGTGTGATATTATATGTTTGCCGTTTAATGACTTACTATCCAAGCATGCAAACTTAGATTAGGAGTTACTTTTATGAATGCATAGTAGACCTAAGTCATTCTTGAGCATATACATTGAGTAGATTTTTTTAGTTTATTGCACAAATCATATCATCACAAGTGACATAAGTAAGGGACCATTCCGAACCCAACGGTTTGAGGTCTTCCCCTGCGAGGGGTGAGTGCGGCCTTAAACTATTTTCCCGGGTCACACCGGGTGGCGAATCCATGTTATTTCTCCGGTTTAGTTCCCCCGCGGACTATTCCGTACTCCCAACTAGGCCGCGAGCCTAGAACAACATCGCCGATTTCTGTGCCCTACACTGCCATATCTCGTAATCGAAATATGCAGCAATAGCAAGCATTATCCGAATGGATTTAATCATGGCAATGGGTGAGAAAGTTTCATCGTAATCGACACTATGTCGTTGACGATACCCCTTCGCTACAAGCCTAGCTTTGTATGTTTTTACATTGCCATCCATGTCGGTCTTTTTCTTGAAGATCTATTTGCAACCAATAGGCTTTATGCCTTCTGGTGCATCAACCAGTGTCCAAACTTGGTTGGTGTACATGGAATCCATTTCAGAATTCATGGCATCTTGTTATAAACCGGAGTCGATACCTTGTATCGCTTCCTCATACGTAGCCGGCTCGTCTTCCTCAATAAGATTAATATCCACATGAGGTGAGATCAGAAACCATACCTCTCAGGTTTTTTTCTGACTCTCTCCGACCTACGCGGTCCTTGTATTCGAAGATTGTGGTACAACTTCATCCCTGATGAACTGTTCACGTTCCGTTGAGGATTCTATGCCAAGAACAGTATCACTCCGATTTTCATCGAGTTCTACTTTCCTCCCAATTATCACTGCATTTAGGAATTCCTTCTCAAGTAAAACCGCATGTAGAGCAACACAAACTTTGTTCTCTCGTGGGTGATAGAAGTAATATCCTTTGGTTTCCCTAGGATATCCTACAAATAGGCATTTATCCGATTTGGGTTCTAGTTTGGTACCTTCCAAACGTTTGACGTATGCCCAGCAACCCCAAATCTTCAGGAATGAGAAACCCGGTTTCTTTCCTGTCCATATTTCATATGGTGTCTGTTGAACAGACTTTGACGGAACCTTATTCAAAATAAGTATTGCACTGTTTAATGCATATCCCCAGAAGGAAATAGGTAGCTCAGTGCGACTCATCATAGACCTTACCATGTCTAACAAGGTTCGGTTTCTCCGTTCGGACACACCGTTTAATTGCGGTGTTCCGGGAGGAGTCCACTGTGAAAGAATACCATATTCTTTTAAGAAGTCAAGAAACTCATTGCTCAAGTGTTCGCCACCACGGTCCGACCGTAATGTCTTAATACTTTTACCGGTCTGTTTTTCAACTTCATGTCGAAACTCTTTGAATTTCTCAAAAGTTTCGGACTTATGTCTCATAAGATACACATAACCATAACGCGATGCATCATCCCTAAAGGTTACAAAGTATTCATATCCACCTCTAGCCTGGCTAGACATGGGCCCACAAACGTCACTATGAACAAGGGCTAACAGTTCGGTGGCACGTAAACCTTTACCGTTAAAAGGTGATTTAGGCATTTTGCCTAATAAGCAAGATTCGCAGACGTCATATGAATTTGGATCAAATCCATCTAAGTACCCACTCTTCGAAAGTGTGGATATGCGAGTCTTGTTTATGTGTCCCAGACGACAATGCCACATATAAGTTTCATCTTTATGACTTACTTTAAGCCTTTTGTTTGTTACATTTTGAGATTGGTTTATATTCAAAATATAAAGACCATTATTTACAACAGTAGTGCAAATTTCTATATCATTTTTATACATAAAACACCCAGTGTTTCTAACTACAAAAGTGTACCCACATTGGGCTAGCATAGATACAGAAATAATATTCCTAGTCAAACTAGGTACATAATAACAGTCTGTAAGTTCAAGTACATGCCCCGAGGGCAGTTCTAAAACAAAAGTGCCAACGGCCAAAATGGAGACTGGTGTCCCATTTCCAACACGGAGGTCAATCTCTCCTGAAGCCAGTCTCCTGCTAATCCGTAGATCCTGCACATCAGTACAAATGTGAGTACCACAACCAGAATCAAAAATCCAATTTTTAAAACTAAAAGTAGTCATGTTTATTTCTATAACAAACATACATTAGGCCGGTGCCTTGCCCGCCTTGATTTCCTTCCTGAGTGCCTTGTACTCATGGCAGTCACGCTTCCAGTGACCCTGCTATCCGCACTGAAGACAAACATATTGGGATTTGTCCTTGGGCTTCCCCGAAGCCTTTGATGATTTAGCCTTGCCCTTCTTCTTCTTCTTCTTCTTGACACCTCCAGTCGCCTTAGGCCCAGCCCTCGGAGTCCGAGATGTAGAAATGAAGTGCGTCTCGCGCTTCTTGCCCTTAAGAAGCTCATTTTCTGCCTCACGCAGCGTGGACATCAACTCTCCACGTGTCTGCTCTTGGTTCATCATATTGTAGTTCATGATGAACCTACTCCAAGTGTCGGGGAGAGACTGTAAGATCAAATCTATAGAGGTCTCTATCTCAAAGACAATCCCCATTTGTCCAAGCTTCTCGATGTTGGCAATCATCTGTGTCACATGATGTTCAAAAGATGTACCCTCCGACATCCGAGCGCGGAAGAGCTTCTTCTGTAACTCATATCTTTACGATCTAAGATTAGATCGGTGTAGATCATTCAACTTCACCAACATTGTTTAGGGATCCAATCCCTTCTTATGTCGAGGGAATTGCTGAGTCATAGTGGCAAGCATTACCGATTGAGCAGTTGCATTATCATCGCTATGAGTCTTCCAAAGCTCTAGCTCAAGCAACTGTCAGGTCGGGGCTTAGGCCCAAGAGGTCTCTCTATAGTATATAACAGCCTCTCGGATCCAAGGACTATCCTTAGATTCATTTCCCAATCGGAAAAGTTAGTGCCGTTAAAGACATTATTGCCCATGATGATGTCCCGTACACTGTTTTTTCCAGTCATTTTAATTGCGATAGTCCAACTATCCAATTAACAATGTAAGGGTACAGTCTAACTGTTACAAGAAAAATAACACAATATTAGTCCAACTAATAAAATAATTTTGACGAAATAATTTGAAAGTGCGTAAAGCTAAGTATTTGAACGAAATTTCAAATTCAATACTAGCCTCCCACTATTTTTCGGCGAGCCTCTAACCCTCTGTGGAGTACTCGGGAAACCTAGTTTCCTAGTGGGCTAGGATCCAGTTAAATAACACACAACCTTGACTTTGGCCAACAAGCTATATGATATTTAACTAGGTAGATCTCGAAGATCAATTGGATCTCATCCAATTCTTAGATCCGGTAAGTGGACCTCCAAGTCCGAAACATATATACAATATATATGCCAAAAAATATTTTCCTAACATTTTTCCTCTGAATCAACTAAGCCTTGGCTTTGGCACAACAAGCTTAATGATTCCAGTTAAGCGGGACCTATTGACCTTGGAAAGCTTCGTAATAAATGTCGATGGACAAGAAATGATCTTGACTTTGGCCAACAAATCACAACTTAGACAAGACACCGATATGGAACAAAGCTGTCATGATTCAAACACATCCGCAATTGACAAAGGTCTTGACTTTGGCCAACAAACCAGTGCCAATCTTGGATCTTGAGTAAGAATCACTCAATGGAAGGAAAACGCTTAATATGTTTTGACGGTTTTATTGCGTAAATTGGCAACCAATTTATTATCTTTGTTAGGTCTCATCATACACCCTTAAACATGCATTCTAAAAGCATAATAAGACGCGGAAAGTAAATTAATAACGATATGCGGATGTATATTTAACAAATTGTTCCTAGAAAAAATCACTCCATTTCCTCTCCCCGGCTAGCACTATTCCAACTTCTACCCAATTACATAATACAATAAAAGAAACCTCATTAAAATTGAGGGGAATTATGTGAGAAGAGAATACAAAGAATCAATAAAGAGAGAAGGCTGGACACGCAGGTCCAATTTATAAATTCTAAATTTACAACAATTTCCTAAATTGCCTTTTCCCTTCTAATATCCATCCGATATACGATATTCATTCATCACATCCATGTATTCATTCAAGCATGTTATTAAATCAATCTAATCAAATTAATTAATCTTTGAATATTAGTGATCATCCAATGTTCAAACAATGATTTGATTTGCGCGAGTCCAACTCGTTTTAGAATAAGTACTCAAAGTACGAATTCTTGAATTAAATCGAACTACTTAATTAAATCCAATTTAATATGTATTCAATACTAATTCAATATTTAATTCTAAATTAAATAACTACACTTTTAATGCGCTTTAACGACTTAGATTCCAAATCTAATCTTAATGGGTCTCAAAGCCCAATTAACATCCAATGTAGTTTAATTAAAAGTCCAATGGGCTTTCAATTGATTTCATAAGGCATGGGCTTTGGTCAATATGGGTCAAACCCAAATACCAAGGCCCAAGTAAGGAATCACCCTTATTTGCCAAGAAACCAATTTTGGCCCATTAGGCCCAATTAAACATTTAAAGCCCATTTATTATATTTGGAGTTAATGGAATGATTTAGGCCCAATTTGGATCCAATCCAACTGGCCTAAACCAACTTGGCCCAACCAAGCCCATTATGCCCAAATACAACAATTATAATCCCAATTCAAAATCAAGCCCAATTAATTAAATTTCAATATTCCAAATTTCAAAATTCAATTAATTCAAGTGTAATACATTAATTGATTATCTAAATTAATATTTCCAAAATACAAATTTAATCAATTAATCATGTATTAATTTGTTCAACTCATGTCCAACATTTTTGAATCAAAAAATCATCTCATTACATACTTATCAACTCACGGCATTCTAGGGTTTTATTTGTCCGATTTCGTTTCCAATCCGATTGAATCTCAAATCAACATTACCCATGTTTTTCAACTCATCCAATGATCAAAAAACAAAAATACCATGACTTATTAGGGTACCAAATTATCGGCCAAGCCATTTATTTGGGGAAAAATTATCCAATTCATTTTTCATGAAATGGATCATGCATAACACTATGTTATCATCATTCAAGCATACTTAATCAAACAATTTCATCAAATCATGCTCAAATCATTTTTACCCAAATTTTACCCTAATCATTTTCATGCTTAAACCTTGCTCCATGATACCATTGTTGGTTTCTAAGGTGGTCCCAAGATCAATATAAGCAATGAAAAGAATGAATACTCATAAGAAGTATGGCGGAAACATACTTACAAAGAACGGCTTTTGGATGCGAACATCAACAAAAATTTCCTCATTGCTTGATGTATTCGGCCAAGGCTTGTTTTGTTGAAGAAGATGAACAAGCTCCAAGCTTCCAACGGATTCCAAGCTCTAAGTTCAGTTTCCATATCACCTTGTATTGATCCTTGAATGTGCTAGCAAGTTAGGAAGAAAAACAATTCTTCTTCCTTCTCCAAGAGGCTCACGGTTTTTCTCTATTTTGGGAGAGAGAGAGTTTTTCAATTATTTTGTTATTTGTTTTCCAAAAACATGATAATAAATCTATTAACCAAATTTTGGCATATCCTTTCCAAAAGTCAACCTAAATTTTGGCTCCAAAATTGCATTAAATGCCCACACCAACCAACATCATGAATAGTGACTGCATGTCACTCACCAAAAAGGTGACTTGACATCTATCACTAAAGTGACGAGTGATGTGACTCGCGATGTGACTTGTGGCCGCACTTGATTCAAAATCAGAGTGGCGTCGCAAACATATTTCGGGCTCGGGTTCGTTAATTCTGAATTAACGAATTTTCCGTTGCGACGTAATTAAATCAAATTCAATTAAATAATTATGCCTAGCAAAATTACTATTCACATCGCTAGCGAATTAATTCGTGGAAATCCAATTTCGTATAATATATCGAATATATTATTTTATCGATTAATTCCAAATTAATCGTTCTCTCTCTTCAAATAGTACTTTATCCCAGATAAAGTCTCTCCGCTATTAATCCCAGATTAATAAAGTTCGAATCATACGTCATCGGTGAATCATCGGGAAGCGACCCAAGAGATCCATGGATAAGTTGGAAGTAAATCTGGTCGTTGCACTATCCGAACACGTACGTACCTCATACTACATTCTTACCGATTTACGAGACAATGTTGGCTTCTAGCAAAGCGCCATGCCTACCCAATTCTCCAGAAATATTCTTAATGGAATATATAATCTATGTCAGGCGTAGTATACGTAGTATTGCGTATTGCGATCCAGTATCGGATGTCACATGCAAGGCCTGGGGTTGGAATAGTGTAAGCCCCGTACAAAGCATATATCAGATCACAAGCAACTAGTCTCTTTATTATCGGATAATCATGACCTAGTCATATTATCCCGATGGTTGCAACCCATTAGAGAACCAATCTGTATCCCTGCGTGACCATCATTTCCATATGACTGAAGTGATACTTCCGTCTTGACATCACACCCAATACACTACGATTCTTATTAAACCCAGAAGAGGCATACACAGAACCTGTTAAAGTCCTGGACGACCAAAACCAAAGCGTATTGATTGTCACAAGTACTAGCGATGCAAGTCTCAGGTTAAGACCAAATACACCTACCCTGATGCGGACTCCCATAGACACATAGTCATACTACCAATGAGATTCCGAGGGGCTATCCAGAGCGAAGCTGTTTTCGTACCATCGGTAAACACAACCTCCTACCACACTTGCATAAGTATCCAATACTTAAATATATGAGAACTATGATGTTACGCTTCCATAACACGCACAAGTAAGATACTAGTCTATTCTGCATTATCGATGTCTAGTCTCGATAATACTACGACTAGGCATATTTAATGATTAAACCGTCGTGGATTGATACTGTTGTTGGTTTCTATAATTAGTCCCAAGGAAAGATTAAGCAATAGAAATACAATAAACATACATGCAAAGCTTGAAGGATGGCGGAAACATACTTACAAAGCTATGTGACGAAAATGGTGATGAGGATCCTTGAGCCTCCAAGGATGAAGTTTCGGCCAAGCAAGAAGATGGAGAGAAGCTTCAAATCTTTGAGTATTCCAAGCTCCAAATGCGTTTCCCTATCACCTCTTTTGATCCTTGCTTGTGCTAGCAAAAATGGAGAATGAGAAAACAATTTTCTGCCTTGTGTATGCAGCTCACGGCGTGAGCAAGAGAGAAAGAAGAGGAGAGTGTTTCACTTTTAATTTTTTGTTCCCTTTGCATGCCAAAAACCGTGAGTCACAAAGGAAATGAAAAGTGATATGATATCTAATACCAAAAGAATTTTTTAATGCAAAAAATCCTTCAAAACCGTGCATGGCTTTCCCTCCAAAATGAAATCCATCATTTGCCATCATTACCACACTTTGAGATTAGAGACAATGTATCATCCCTCAAAGGTGACTAGATACATCCACCATCTATTCGTATTAAGTAATGAGATATCGCGATGTGATTTGCGGATATCACTCGATTCAAAATACGAATGTGTCCGCAAGCACTTTCGGGCTCGGTTTCGTTAATTCCGAATTAACGAATTTTCCGTTGCGACGTGAATTAAATAATTACGCCTTGCGAAATTACTATTCAGTTCGCTAATGAATTAATTCTAAATTAATTCGTTTGCCCGAATTAAAATCCGATTTTAATTCCGCGTCGAAATCTAATTTCGTTTAATAATATATCGAATATATTATTTTATCGATTAATTCCAAATTAATCGATCTCTCTCTCTCTCCTAATAAGGCATTTTATCCAAGATAAAGTTTCTCCGCAATTAATCCAAGATTAATAAGGTTCGAATCAAACGTCATAGGTGAATCTTCAGGAAGCGACCCAAGAGATCTCCGGATATGTTGGCAGTAAATACGGTCGGGTTGGATAATCCAAACACGTACGTACCTCGTACTACGTTTTTACCGATTCACAAGACAAGGTTGGCTTCTAGCAAAGCGCCATGCCTACCCAATTCTCCAGAAATATTCTTACTGGAATATTAGATCTATATCAAGCGTAGTATACCGTAGTATCGCGTACATCGATCCAGTATCGAACGATCACATGTTAGGCCTGGGGCTGGAAGTGTGTCTGCCCCGTACGAAACATATATCGGACATCAAACAACTAGTCTCTTTAAATCGGACAATCCTGACCTAGTCATATTGTCCCGACGGTTGCAACCTTTTATAGAGTACTAGTTCTGTGTCCTGCGCGATCATCAACTCCATATGTCTGAAGTGATACTTCCATCTTGACATCACACCCAGTACACTACGATTCCTGATAAACCCAGAAGTGGTGAACACAGAACCGGTTAAAGTCCCCAACCACCAAAACCAAAGTTTACCGATTGTCGCAAGTACTAGCGATGCAAGTCTCAGGTTAAGACCATATACACCTACCCTGATGCGGCCTCCCATAGACACGCAGACATACTACCAATGGGATTCCGCGGGGTCTATCCAGAGCGAAGCTGTTTTCCGTACCATCGGTAAAACACAACCTCCTATCGCACTTGCATAAGTATCCAATACTTAAATATATGAGAACTATGCCGTTGTGCCCTCACAACATGCACAAATGCAATACTAGTCTATTCCGCATTATCGATGTCCGATCTCGATAATACTCCGACTAGGGATATTTAATGATTAAACCTTTTATATTGATACTGTCTCATATCATCTCAATACGGAACTAATCATACGGACTTTTGCCATTAATATATCAAAGTAAATAATTTTACAAAACGGCAAAAGGCAATTTCATTATCACATAGTTAATTTTGTACAATAATACAATATCATTTACAAAACAGTGACGCTATGGGTCATAATGTCTAACAATCTCCCACTTGGCCTATAGCCAGTCACTCAAGCATCTAATACCTGAACTATTGATATGTCGTTCAAACACTTGCGGATAAACAGCCTTCGTCAGCGGATCTGCAATGTTGTTATCTGATGCGACCTTCTCGATCTTTACATCGCCACGATGTATAATTTCCCGAATCAGATGGTAACGCCGAAGAACATGCTTGGATCGTTGATGAGACCTTGGTTCCTTAGCTTGTGCTATAGCCCCGTTATTGTCACAATACAATGGAACGGGCTCAGCTGCTAATGGAACTACTCCTAATCCAATTAGGAACTTTCGGATCCAAACTGCCTCCTTTGCTGCTTCCGACGCAGCAATGTACTCCGCTTCAGTTGTTGAATCGGCAACAGTATCTTGCTTGGAAGATTTCCAGCTCACCGCCCCGTTATTCAAACAAAAAATGTACCCGGATTGCGACTTGAAGTCGTCCTTGTCGGTTTGGAAACTTGCATCAGCATACCCAGATACCACAAGATCTCCTTCTCCGTAAATTAAGAAAGCATCCTTAGTTCGTCTAAGATACTTAAGGATATTCTTAACTGCCATCCAGTGACCTTCACCTGGATCGGCCTGATAGCGACTGCACATGCTCAAAGCATATGACACATCAGGTCGTGTACATATCATGGCATACATGATCGATCCGACTGCCGAGGCGAACGGTATCCGACTCATGTTATCTCTCTCTTCTTGTGTCTTAGGACACATGTTCTTAGATAGAGATATACCACGTAACATCGGCATCAATCCCTTCTTGGATTGATCCATGCTGAATCGCTTCAACACTTTGTCAATATATGTACTCTGGGAGAGTCCAAGCAGCTTTCTAGATCTATCCCGGTAGATCTTTATTCCCAGAATAAAGGCTGCTTCTCCCAGATCTTTCATGGAGAATTTTAATGAAAGCCAAGCTTTCACCGACGTTAGCATGGGAATGTCATTGCCTATAAGCAATACATCGTCGACATAAAGGACAATAAAAGTCAGTGCTCTCCCACTAACCTTCTTGTATACACAAGGGTCATCTTCGTTTTGCACGAAATTATATTCTTTTATGATTTCATCAAAACGCTGATTCCATGATCGTGATGCTTGCTTCAATCCATAAATGGATCGATTTAACTTACAAACCTTGTTTGCAAGTCTAGGTACGATAAAACCGTCAGGCTGTTGCATATAAACATCCTCCAAAAGGTTTCCGTTAAGGAAAGCGGTTTTAACGTCCATCTGCCATATCTCGTAATCGAAATATGCAGCTATTGCAAGCATTATCCGAATGGATTTAATCATGGCAACGGGTGAGAAAGTTTCGTCATAATCAATACCATATTGTTGACGATACCCCTTTGCTACAAGCCTAGCTTTGTACGTTTGTACGTTGCCATCCATGTCGGTCTTCTTCTTGAAGATCCATCTGCATCCAATAGGCTTTACGCCTTCTGGTGCATCAACCAGTGTCCAAACTTGGTTGGCATACATGGAATCCATCTCGGACTTCATGGCATCTTGCCATAAAGCGGAATCAATATCCTGTATTGCTTCCTCATACGTAGACGGTTCATTATCCTCAATAAGATTAATATCCACATGAGGCGAGATCAGGTACCCATACCTCTCAGGTACTGTCCTGACTCTCTCCGACCTACGCGGTCCTTGTGTATATGAAGATTGTGGTACAGACTCATCCTGGATGGTCTGTTCATGTTCCGTCGATGATTCATTGCCAGGAACAGTATCACTAGGATTTTCATCAAGTTCTACTTTCCTCCCACTTACCACTGCATCTAGGAATTCCTTTTCAAGGAAAAATGCATGTAGAGCAACAAATACTTTGTTCTCTTGTGGGTGATAGAAGTAATATCCTTTGGTTTCCTTAGGATATCCCACGAAAAGGCATTTATCTGATTTGGGTTCTAGTTTGGTACCTTCCAAACGTTTAACATATGCCCAGCATCCCCAAATCTTCAGGAAAGAGAAACCTGGTTTCTTCCCTGTCCATATCTCATATGGAGTCTGTTCAACAGACTTTGACGGAACCTTATTCAAAATAAGTACTGCACTGTTTAAAGCGTATCCCCAGAAGGATATAGGTAGCTCAGTGCGACTCATCATCGACCTTACCATGTCTAACAAGGTACGGTTTCTCCGTTCAGACACACCGTTTAATTGCGGTGTTCCAGGAGGAGTCCACTGTGAAAGAATACCATTTTCTTTCAAGTAATCTTGAAACTCATAACTTAAGTATTCGCCACCACGGTCCGACCGCAATGTTTTAATACTCTTGCCTGTTTGTTTTTCTACTTCGTGTCGAAACTCTTTGAATTTTTCAAAAGTTTCCGACTTGTGTCTCATTAGATACACATAACCATAACGAGATGCATCATCCGTAAAGGTTACGAAGTAATGATATCCACCTCTAGCCTGGCTAGACATGGGCCCACATACGTCACTATGAACAAGGGCTAACAGTTCTGTGGTACGTTCACCTTTACCACTAAAAGGTGATTTAGGCATTTTGCCTAAAAGACAAGATTCGCAGACATCATATGAATTAAGATCAAATCCGTCCAAGTACCCACTCTTCGAAAGTGTGGATATGCGAGTCTTGTTTATGTGTCCTAGACGACAATGCCACATGTAAGCTTCATCTTTTAGATTACTCCTTTTGAGCCTTTTGTTTTTTATTTTAGGAGATACATTTATATTCAAAATATAAAGGCCATTATTTGCTACAGCAGTGCAAATTTCTGCATCATTTTTATATAAATAACACCCAGTGTTTCTAAATACAAAAGTGTACCCATGCTGGGTTAACAAAGATACAGATATGATATTCCTAGTCAAACTAGGTATATAATAACAGTTCAAAAGTTTAAGCATATGCCCCGAGGGCAATTCCAAAACAAAAGTCCCTACAGCCAAAACAGCAACTGGAGTTCCGTTTCCGACTCGTAGGTCAATCTCCCCTGAAGCCAGCATCCTGCTATCCTGCAAATCAGTACAAATATGAGCAGCACAACCAGAATCAAAAATCCAATTTTTAAAACTAGAAGTAGTCATATTTATCTCAATAACAAACATACCAGAGGCTAGTGCCTTGCCTGCCTTGATATCCTCCTTGTGTCCCTTCCCCATTCGGCAGTCACGTTTCCAGTGACCCTTCTTGCCGCAGTTGAGGCAGACATCTTGAGACTTGTCCCTTGGCTTCCCAGAAGCTTTTGTCAACTTGCCTTTACCCTTTTTCTTATGTTTCTTCTTCCTTACCCCTCCAGTAGCTTTGAGCCCAGCCTTTGGCCTCTGAGAGGTCGATGCAAAGTGCGCCTCGCGCTTGCCCCCTTTATGGAGTTCTTTTTCAGACTCCTTCAAAATGGATAACAGCTCTCCAAGAGTGTCATCCGTATCCATCAACTTGTAGTTGATTATGATTTGTTTCCAAGTATCAGGAAGTGACTGTAAGATCATATCTACGGTCAGCTCAGCCTCCAAGACTATTCCCATATTGGCCAACTCATCAATATCGGCGATCATTTGAGCCCCGTGGGCCTCAACTGATGCGCCTTCAGTCATTCGGGCGCGGAAGAGTTTCTTCACCAACTCATATCTCTCCATCCGCTTATTGGAGCGGTGGAGATCTCGCAGTCTAGCCATCATATTATAAGGATCCAAGTCCCTATTTTGGCGACGAAAGTGCTGAGTCATCGAAGCTAACATAATAGCCTGAGCTGTGTCACAATCACTGCTGTGAGTTTTCCATAACTCCAGCTCAAGTGGATCAGTGGGCTTAGGCGGGAGAGGTGTTTGTATAGTGTACAGCATCCTCTCAGCCCCAAGGACTATCCTTAGGTTCATTTCCCAATCAGCGAAGTTTGTGCCCTTAAAGACATTGTCACCCATGATGATGTCTCGGACACTTACCTTGCTTGCCATCTTAACTACGATAGTCCAACTATCTAGTTAACGATAAAATGGGTACAGTCAAACTGTTACAAAAAAATAACAATGAATTAGTCCAACTAATTTTAATTAATTAAACAAATAATTTTGAAAGACGCGTAAGGCTAAGTATCTGAATGAAATTGCAAATTCAATACTAGCCTCCCACTATTTTTATCAAGTCTCTAACCCTCTGTTGAGAACTCGGGAAATCCTATTTCCTAGTGGGCTAGGATCCCGTTAAATAACACACAACCTTGACTTTGGCCAACAAGCTGTATGCTATTTAACTAGGTAGATCTCACAGATCAATTGGATCCAATCCAATTCCTAGATCCGGTTAGGTGGACATCCAAGTCCTAAACATATTGCATATGCCAATGTATCTTATACATTTTCTAACCATATCCTCCGAATCATCTAGGCCTTGGCTTTGGCACAACAAACCTAATGATTCCAGTTAAGCGGGACCCATTGACAAGGATAGTTTCGTAATCAATGTCGTTGGACAAGAAGTGATCTTGACTTTGGCCAACAAATCACAACTTGGACAAGACACCGATGTGGAACAAAACTCTCATGATTCAAGTACATCCTAATTGACAAGGTCTTGACTTTGGCCAACAAACCAATGCCAATTGGATCTTGAACAAGAATCATTCAATGGAAGGATAATCGCTTAATATAGATGAGGGATTTTTGCGTAATTGGCAACCAATTTATTATCTTTGTTAGGTCTCATCATCATACACCCTTAAGCATGCTTCTAAAACATCATAAAGTGCATAAAATAAATTAATAGTGATATACGGATGGATATATAAAACAATTTGTTCCTAGAACAAATCACTCCCTTTCCACTCCCCGCTAGCAATATACTACTTCTACCCAATTACATAATACAATAAGAGAAACCTCATTTACATTGAGGGGAATTAGGTGAGAAGAGAATACAAAGAGATAAAAGAGATAAGGCTGGACACGCAGGTCCAATTTATAAATTCTAAATTTACAATAATTTCTAAAATTACCCTTTCCCTTCTAATATCCATCCGCTATACACTATTCATTCATCACATACATGTATATTCATTCAAGACATGCTATACAACCAATCAAATCCAATTAATTAGTCTTTATTTAAATGATCATCCAATGTTCAATCAACGGTTTGATTTTGCGCGAGTCCAACTCGTTTGAGAATAAGTACATAAGGTACGAATTCATGAATTATATCGAACTACTCGTTAAATCCAATTAAGCCGTATTCAATATTAATTCAATTTATTTAATTCCAAATTAAATGTTTACACTTTTAATGTGCTTTTAAAGATTAGATTCTAAATCTTATCAAATTGGGTCTCCAAGCCCAACTAACATCCAATGTGTGTTTAATTAAAGTCCGATGGGCTTTCAATTGATTTATAAAGGCTTGGGCTTTGGTCAATGTGGGTCAAACCCAATTACCAAGCCCAAATAAGGAATCACCCTTAAGTGCCATAAAATCAATTTCAAGCCCATAAGGCCCAATTAAACATAAAAGCCCATTAATTAAATTTTAATATTCCAAATTTTAAAATTCAATTGATTAAAGTGTAATTGCATGATTAATTCATTAAATCAAATATTTCAAAAATACCAATTTAATTTATTATTCATCAATTGTTCAAAACACATGTCTAACATTTATTTGAACAAAAATCAAGTCCTTTAACATGTCATGTTGTATTCGGCCAAGAGAGATTTTTGCGGTTCGATTTGTTTTTCAATCCAATTGAATCACTAATCTAACATACATATTGATTTTAAGTCATCTAATGAACTTGAAAGCAAAAATTCAATAATAGTGAAAAGACCTCAATTTTCGGTCAAGCATCAACTTTAGGGAAAAAATCATCCAATGTATTTTTCTCAAAATTGAACATGTATTACATCAAATATCATACATTTAATCATGCTTAAGTTATCCAATAAACTTGTGCATGAAAAATTCCAAATCTTCAAATGACCTACACATTCGGCCAATGCATCAATTTTGGGGAAAAAATATCCAATACAATTTTCTCAAAATTGATCATGTATTACTTCATATTACAAACATTTAAGCACACTCAAATCATCCAATGAACTTGTGCATGCAAAAATTCAACTAATGGAAGTGCCTCACATTCGGCCAAGACATCAATTTTGGGGAAAAATCATCCAATGCATTTTTCTCAAAATAATCATGTATTATATCAAATATCATACATTTAAACATGCTTAAGTTATCAAATAAGCTCATGCATGAAAAATTCCAATCCAATGGAAGCACCTCCACATTCGGCCAAGACAACATTTGGGGAAAAAATCATCCAATGCATTTTTGTTAAAATTGATCATGTAATATATCAAATAACATACATATAAGCATACTTTAGCATCCAATTCCACAAGAACATGCTTCAATCAATTTTCCCCAAATTAACCCTAATGTATTTCATGCTTAAACCTAGCTCAATGATACCATTGTTGGTTTCTATAATTAGTCCCAAGGAAAGATTAAGCAATAGAAATACAATAACATACATGCAAAGCTTGAAGGATGGCGGAAACATACTTACAAAGCTATGTGACGAAAATGGTGATGAGGATCCTTGAGCCTCCAAGGATGAAGTTTCGGCCAAGCAAGAAGATGGAGAGAAGCTTCAAATCTTTGAGTATTCCAAGCTCCAAATGCGTTTCCCTATCACCTCTTTTGATCCTTGCTTGTGCTAGCAAAAATGGAGAATGAGAAAACAATTTTCTGCCTTGTGTATGCAGCTCACGGCGTGAGCAAGAGAGAAAGAAGAGGAGAGTGTTTCACTTTTAATTTTTTGTTCCCTTTGCATGCCAAAAACCGTGAGTCACAAAGGAAATGAAAAGTGATATGATATCTAATACCAAAAGAATTTTTTAATGCAAAAAATCCTTCAAAACCGTGCATGGCTTTCCCTCCAAAATGAAATCCATCATTTGCCATCATTACCACACTTTGAGATTAGAGACAATGTATCATCCCTCAAAGGTGACTAGATACATCCACCATCTATTCGTATTAAGTAATGAGATATCGCGATGTGATTTGCGGATATCACTCGATTCAAAATACGAATGTGTCCGCAAGCACTTTCGGGCTCGGTTTCGTTAATTCCGAATTAACGAATTTTCTGTTGCGACGTGAATTAAATAATTACGCCTTGCGAAATTACTATTCAGTTCGCTAATGAATTAATTCTAAATTAATTCGTTTGCCCGAATTAAAATCCGATTTTAATTCCGCGTCGAAATTTAATTTCGTTTAATAATATATCGAATATATTATTTTATCTATTAATTCCAAATTAATCGATCTCTCTCTCTCTCCTAATAAGGCATTTTATCCAAGATAAAGTTTCTCCGCAATTAATCCAAGATTAATAAGGTTCGAATCAAACGTCATAGGTGAATCTTCAGGAAGCGACCCAAGAGATCTCCGGATATGTTGGCAGTAAATACGGTCGTTGGATAATCAAAACGAGTATGGATAATGCGAAAATAAGCCCCTGAACACAGCCCCTAACCACCAAAAATAGCCCCTGAAACACAGCCCCTGAACACCGAAAACAACCCCTGAAACACAGTCCCTGACCACCGAAAAAAACCCTTAAACAGTCCCAAAACAGCAGCAAAAATAGCAAAAAACAGCAGCCCAAAACAGAAGAAACAGCAGCCTAAAACTGCGAGGCAACGAAGGAAAATAGTGAACCAGTGAACCAGAGGAGTTGCGGAGCATTAACCCTTCCGACGGCCGCGTAACGCACTTCCAAGAGGCGACTTAAGAGGTTAGACCTGAGGGCACCCTTTTATTTATTCCCGTTCATTTTTTTTATGTTATTTATTAGTACTTCTTCACATTGTATTGTTGATTCATGTGTGTTGTGGCCATGGGATGAATGATTTTGTGCTATCTCTCGTGGTATATCGGATGGAAACCCAGACATAAATTCCGTAGCCGAATCCGAATGGACGGTAGTACGGTCTGAACTTGGGATACAACTCCACGTACCGCTTGAGAAATGCACATATTTCGTTTCATCTAATTTTTTGTTTATTCGTTATTTATTAGAAATAATATGTTATTTTTATGCATGATTTAATTATTTCTTTCGCACTAGGAGTTGCATGTGTTTATGTGATTAGAGATGTCATTTTTTGTGATCCTGTTTGAACGCGTTATCAGACGCTATACGAACATATGAATTCTACCTCGTCCTATTTGAACGCGTTATCAAACGCTACTCAGACGCGTGCATTATGTTTACCGTTCGAACGCGTTTACGAACGATACATGAATGCGCACGCACTGGACAGATTCCTTCATCATGTTTTATGCATGTTTGTTTTCTTAGTTATTTTTTCCCCATCACATGCTTAGTTAGTTTTTTTTTAATATTTATGCTTTTATTGTTATTGTTTATTTATCTTTCCGCATTTATTTATTTAGTATGTTCATGAAATTGTGTGCTTACCGTTATTTCAACTTACTTTTATGCATGCAAACTTAGATATAGGTTGTATGCGAACTTAGATATAGGTTATTCTTGCAAATGTATGTTACATAGACTCGGTTATAGTATCGCATAAATCCGTTCATTACAAGTGGCATAAGTAAGGGACCATTCCGAATCCAACGGTTTGAGGTCTTCCATTGCGAGAGGTGAGTGCAGTGTTAAATCATTTCCCATATCACACTGGGTGGCGACTCCATGTTATTTCTCCGGTTTAGTTCACCTGTGGGCTACTCCGTACTCTCAACTAGGCCGCGAGCCTAGAACAGCATCGTCAAGTTCTGTGTCCTACAGTCTGGCGACTCCACTGGGATAGAGAATCGGCCCTGAAATAATGCCTTGTAATATTTGTGATTTGTGCTTTAATTAACCGTGCCTACCGTGGGTTGAAAGGGGTTTAATCAAAGGCACTATTAGAGCTAAGTAATTGTTTGGTGTCTTCTCTCATTCACTACCTTTCTATAAGGAAAAGCTGTGAATGCACCTAGATAATCATTTACTTGAAGCTTACTGTGATGGACTAATTTGGAGGACTTGTTGTTTATTAGTGTCACCAAGGCGATAAGAGCCTAAGAGGCTTGGGTATTTAAAAGAGTTCGCTCTACCCTCCCTCTGGGGAATCTTCAATAGGAAATCCATCTGACAGTCAGTCATGCACCATAACTTGTTGGCATGTACCTTAGCGTATAAAAAAGGTGCGCTCATTTGGTCGCTCGGACCCTTGAGTGGGGAGACCTAGTTGTGGGCAATCCTTCGCCAGCGGGAGCCTTTGTCTATACCCCAATAAACCCGCATATTAACTATAGTTGTAGGACCAATAGAAACTATTTGGTTATGCTTGCATTTAGGACCATCGTCATTTGGATTCAGTTGGACTTTTTATTATGAGGTATGGGCTTGTTGGTCAATTTAAATTGGGACGAGTCCATGCTTTATGGCAGCTGGGCCAAAAGCTTCTGAAATGCCAATGGGCCATTTTACATTTAGGCCTCATATCATTTGAAGTCGTTTAGCCATGTTATCGTAAAAGTGTAAACCTGTTGGGCCTTTTTCAACTGGGGCAAGTTTTCACCACGCAATAGTATAATTGAATGCTTCGAAATGATAATAGGCCGACTTATACATTCCATGCATCGCACGCACACATGCTGACTCGCATTTTTAAAAGACATCATAGATATCAGTTGGGTTAGGGAAGATGGAAGACTCGTCAAAAGACCATTAGCCAACATGAGTGAATAAGTTAACGAATGATCTAGTATGGATCAGCTGGAAGCTAATCTCACTAAGGTTACCGAGCAACTGTAAGCTTTGACCACTGCTATGACTAATATGGCTGTGCCCCGCGCTGCGAGAGGCTCTGCGAAATCATAACAGGCCATTATTCATAAGAGCTGAAGTGAGAGGTAAGAAGACGTCTTCTGTAATGGTGGATGATGGCTCATCTATCAATGTTTACCCTTTGAAGATTCTGTCGAAGTTGGGTATGAAGGCAACAGATCTGAGTCCCTCCAATATGACCATCAAGGCTTATGATGATAGCAAGCGGGGAGTTGAGGGTACTTTTGCTGCGATTGTCAAAGTGGGCCCAATTGAGGATGAGGTTGAGTTCACAGTGCTGGATATCCCGACCACTTTTACTTTGTTGTTGGGAAGGCCATGGTTTCACAAGCTTGGGGGCGTGCCCTCCACTCTGCATCAGGTTATTAAGTTTCCATACGGGGGAGAGATTGTCACCATCCGAGCTGAGGTAGACAATGATGTGGCCACTTTGGAAATACAACCTTTCACGAGGTTCCAAATGTCGGTAACCTTTGAGAAATGGGTAGATCCTAAGGTAGCTAGGATCATGGAGAAGATGAAGTTCGAGCCAGACACAGGCTCAGGCGTGGGAGGAGCATTGCCCGACTTCAATGGGTAGACCACCCAGAGGGAGTTAGGATACAAATCTGATGAGGATAAGCCGAAGACTAAGAAAAAAAGGGGCGAAGCTGACAGAATGCTTTGTGAAGGCAACGAGATGTCAATGGGAACCTGAACCACTAGAAGTCAACGGGGTCATGGTGCCCGGATTTGAGATCTTTTAGGATGTGATGGGTGAGAAACCACCGGCATCAGAAGTTGCAAAGGAGGAAGAGAAGTGGGAGGAAGAGTTGATGAAACTGGAGAGCCTGACCCTTGAGGAGAATAAGGAAACCGAGGAAGACCCGGTTGTGGGGGATGAAGCATTTACGGAGGATGAAGATGTTTATCTCTCTGATTTATTCGAATGTATTCATACATCTGCTAGCAATAAAGACATTCATTTCCCTTACTTGTCTGAGTCTCTCCCTTTCAATTTGCATGACTTGAGTATATTTGACATAAACTCAACCAAAACAAACGCATTCAACCTTGGTATGCTTGAAAGCCCAAAGGAAGTCTTAATTGCGAGTGAGGTTACGTCTGAAGAGCGGAAGAAATTAGAAGAGATGTTGGTCAAATATGCCAAAGTATTCGCTTGGTCCTACGAGGACATGTCCGGGGTAGACAGAAGTATTGCCTAGCATATGATACCGACTTATCCAAATATGAAGCCGGTAAAGCAGAAACTCCGACGGATGAGACCTGAGTGGGCCGAGAAGGTCAGAGAAGAAGTCAAGAAACAGATAGATGTGGGATTTCTAGAAGTGGTGAAATTGTTGGAAAATTATGACCCATAGCGTCACTATTTGTACAGATCATGATGTTGTTGTATAATTTACTATGTGACAAAGGAGATTGCACTCTTATCATTTGTGATTAGATCACCTAGATGTATAAATGATGAGAGGTCCCTATGATTTGTTCCTGGACGGAGAATGATATGAGACAGTATCAGTCCACGAAGGATAAATAATTGAATATCCCTAGTCAGAGCATTGTCGAGATTGGACATCGATAAATGCGTAAAAGTCTAGTATTACACTTGTGCGCGTTGTGAGGGCACAACGACATAGTTCTCATATATTTGGGTATAGGATACTCATGCAAGTGTAATAGGAGGTTGTGTTTTATCGATGGTATGGGAAACAGCTTCGCTCTGGATAGACCCCCTCGGAATTCCATTGGTAGTATGACTATGGGTCTATGGAAGTCCGAAATCAGGGTAGGTGTAGTTTTAACCTGAGACTTGCACCGCTAATACTTACGACAATCAATATACTTTGGTTGCGGTCGTTCAGGGCTTTAACAGGTTCTGTGTACGCCAATGCTGGGTATATTGAGAATCGTAGTGTGTTGGGTGTGATGTCAAGATGGAAGTGTCACTCCAGTCATATGGAGTTGATGGTCACGTAGGATACGAGACTGGTTCTCTTAAATGCTACAGCTATCGGGATAAAATGACAAGGTCAGGTTTATCCGATTATAGAGACTAGTTACCAGACATCCGACATGTGCTTCGTACGGGGCAGACACAATTCCAGCCCCAGGCCTAGCACGTGATCATCTGATACTGGACAGAAATACGCAATACTACGGTATACTACGCCCGATACAGATCTTTTATTCCTGTAAGGATATTTCCGGAGAATTGGGTAGGCATGGCGCTTTGCTAGAGGCCAACCTTGTCTTGTAAATCGGTATAAACGTGGTACGAGGTACTTACGTGTTCGGATAGTCCGACGACCGAATTTACTGCCAACATATCCAGGGATCTCATGGGTCGCTTCCCAAAGATTCACCGATGACGTATAACTCGCACTCTAAATTAATCTGAGATTAATTAGAAGAGAGAGAAAATTAATCTGGGATTAATTGAGGAGATATTTTATCTGGGATAAAATATCATTAAAAGAGAGATAACGGTTAATTTGGAATTAATCGAGAAATTAATATATTTGATATATTAAACGAAATTGGATTTCGACGCGGAATTAAAATTAGATTTTAATTCGGGCGAACGAATTAATTTAGAATTAATTCGTTAGTGACATGAATAGTGATTTCGCTAGGCGTAATCATTTAATTACGACGCAACGGAAAATTCATTAATTTGGAATTAGCGAACCCGAACCCGAGCCTGAGATTATTTGTGAGCGCATTCGCATTTCGAATTCGAGTGCGGCACGCAAGTCAAATCAAGTGTCAAATCGCTAGTCACATCAAGCGTCAAATCACATGTCACTTTGAGTGATGTGACACTTGATTAATTGATGTGATTGATTGCAAGTGATGGAAGTGGTTGGTTGGTCAAAGAGTGTTAAACACTCAAGTTTACTTTTGTCATTTGGAATGACAATTTTATCTATTTTGACTTTTGAATTTGGTATATGTTTTTTGGAAATACATAACCAAACATTTAATCACACTACACATAATCTCTCATTCTCTCTTTCTCTCTAACACACACGCCCAAGGGGCCAAAAATAAACCAGTGTACTATTTTTGTGAACTGTCGTGAGCAGTGGGAAGCATAGAGTGGGATTTTGTGGCAAAATCTCAAGTGCTAGCACACTTACGAGACATGCGAAGGTGATAGGGAAGTCCACCCATGAGCCGGGAACCATTCGACGAAGCTTGGAGCTTGACGGAGGACCAAACGGAGGCCAAACCAGTGAAGTTGCATAGCTCACTACCGTGACTGTCTATGAGCAGAATTTTGAGTTTTGTTGCCTCTGCGTCCCTCAACTGATCGATGTGAGTATTTCGCAACTTCTTCGATTTGTATCGCATTTGATTCGTGCTTATTTTTGATCTTGGGACCTTAATAGAAACCAACAGAAATACCCTGAGTGGTTGGCAAATATTGTGCCAGTGCCAAAGAAAGATTGAAAGGTTAGAATGTGCGTAGATTACAGAGACATCAATAAAGCTTGCCCGAATGATGATTTTCCTCTACCCCATATAGACGTATTGGTTGATAGTATGGCTTTATCTTCCATGTACTCATTCGTGGATGGGTTCTCAGGATATAATCAGGTTCTTATGGCTGATGAAGATAAGCATAAGACTACATTTGTTACTGAATGAGGCACGTATTGCTACAAGGTGATGCCGTTTGGGCTTAAGAATGCAGGAGCCACTTACCAGCGGATGGCCACTACGTTATTCCATGATTTGATGCATAAGGAAATTGAAGTATATATGGACGACATGATGGTGAAATCAGAGACAAGAAGTGGACATATAGAAGCACTGGAGAAGTTTCTTGAACGAGTCGACAAATACGACATACGGCTAAATCCCAAGAAGTGTGTGTTCGGGGTAATGTCAGGCAAGCTGCTGGGACACACAGTTGGAATGGAGGGAGTAGAAGTAGATTCTGAGAAGATCAAGGTGATTATAGAAATGACTACACCGAGGATAGAGAAAGAAGTTACAGCATTCCTCGGGAAGATTCAGTACATCAGTTGGTTCATCGCCAAGTTGACGTCGGTATGTGAGCCTATCTTCAAATTGCGAAGAAAGGACCAGCCAGTGAAATGAAATGAGCAATGCCAAGAAGCCTTCGACAAGATCAGAGAATATTTGGTGAAATCTCCAGTTTTGAAACCTCTAAGACTGAGCAAACCTTTGGTATTATATTTGGCCATTGAACCCGAAGCGATGGGGGTAATGATGGTACAAGCAGATGAGACATGAGTAGAGCATGCAGTCTACTACCTCAGTAAGAAGATGCTTCCGTACGAAGCTCGCTATCAAGTAGAGAAGATTTCTTTGGCAGTAGTGTAGGCATCCAGAAAGTTGCGTCATTACTTCCAATCTTACAAGATCCAAGTGGTAGAAAATGAGAATCCTTTGAAGTATCTGCATTCAGTGCCTTCGCTAGTTGGGAAGTTAGGCAGATGGTTGGTGTTGCTGACAAAGTTCGATATTGAGTACCTCACTTCCAAAGTAATCAAAGGGCGAGCCGTAGCAGAGTTCCTGGCATTACAACCGATAGAAGGAGATCAATACAAGTTTGAGTTCCCAGATGAGGAAATCCAAGCTATAACAGTCCAAGGATGAAAGATGTACTTCGACGGAGCAGTGAACTGCAAAGGAGCCGGAATCAGAATTGTGATAGTAACCGCTGAAGGAGAAACCCTGCCTATGGCCAAGAGGTTGACGTTCGGAGTAACCAACAATATGGCTAAGTATGAAACATGCACCTTTGGATCGACGGCATTGATAGCCTTGAAAGCTAAGAGCGTGGAAGTCTATGGAGACTCGATGTTAGTAGTCCGAAAACTGCAAGGAGAATGGGAATTGAAGGAAGAACGGTTGAAACCCTACTTATTCCACCTCTGGAGTCTAGTACAGGCCCTCCCCGATTGTAAATTCTAGCACTTGCCGTAAGAAGAGAACCAAATGCCAGACTCATTGGCTACACTTACCGCAACTTGGGAAAATCTGGAGAAGTTGGTGATGAGACCTCTGGTGTTGACAACGGCAAGCAAACCAGTTTATGAGATAGAAAGAATCTTGGAAGTAGAATTCGATGATGGAAACCTTGGTATTATGACATTCAGCGGTATTTAGAATGCGGAGAACTCCCAGAAGAAGCAAGCAGAAAAGACAGGATAGCCATTCAGAAATTGGCTTCTCAGTATGTGAGTTTGAAAGGAGAACTATACAAGAGGCAAGTGAATGGCATTCAGTTGAAGTGCTTAAGAAAAGAAGAGGCTCAGAAGGCAATGGAAGAAGTACACGTCGGAGTATGTGGACCGCACATGAATGGATTGAACTTGTCCCGCAAGGTAGTGAGACAAGGCTTTTACTGGTCGACCATGGAAGCTGACTGCGCGAAGCTGGTAAAACATTGTCACAATTGTCAAGCGCATGGTAACTTAAACCATTTGCCGCACACAGAGTTGCATGGGCTATCAAAGCCATGGCCTTTCTCAGCATGGGGAATTGACATGATCGGAGAGATTCGACCACACGCATCGAATGGACATCGCTTCATAGTAGTGGCAATAGACTACTTTTCAAAATGGGTGGAAGCCAAATCATTTCGCAACATTACAGCAAAGACGATGGTAAAGTTCATAGCCCGGAATCTTATATGTCGATATGGAATGCTGCATCATGTAGTAACAGACAATGGAGTCCAGTTTCAAGGAGAAACAAAGGCAATGCTACAGAAGTACGAGATAGGACACCACAAGTCGTCACATTACCAACCACAAGCAAATGGGGCAGTCAAGGCGGCCAATAAGACAATAAAGAAAATGTTATACAAAATGACAGAGAACTATAAAGATTGGGCCGATAAGATGTCGTATGCCCTATGGGGGTACAGAACTTCTGTGAGAACAGCAACGGGGCCACGCCTTACTCTTTGGTTTACGGAATGGAAGCAGTACTGCCAGTGGAAGTTGAAATACAATCTATGCGGGTATTAGCAGAAGCAAAGTTATCTGAACAAGAATGGTCCTCGCAGAGATTTGAACAATTAGCATTACTGGATGAGATGAGGATGAAATCCTTACATCACATGAAGATATACCAGAAGAGGTTGGCTCGAGCATTTAACAAAAAGGTGCGTCCTACTAAGATCAGAAAGAGTGATCTGGTACTTAAGCAGTCAAAGCCGTCGGCGACGGATCCGAGAGGAAAGTTCAGGCCTAATTGGGAAGGACCCTACATAGTCTAGAAAGTGATGGGAAATGGGCAGTGAGACTATCATACTTGGAAGGGAACGATTTCACCGAGCCGATCAACGTGGATAGATTGAAGCAATATTTTGCCTGAGGAAAAGAAGACCGAGCAGTCACCGACAGAAGACCTAAGAGGTTAGACCTGAGGGCACCCTTTTATTTATTCCTGTTCATTTTTTTATGTTATTTATTAGTACTTCTTCGCATGCGTATTGTTGATTCATGTGTGTTGTGGCCATGGGATGAATGATTTTGTGCTATCTCTCGTGGTATATCGGATGGAAACTCATACGTAAATTCCGTAGCCGAATCCGAATGGACGGTAGTGCGGTCTGAACTTGGGATACAACTCCACGTACCGCTTGAGAAACGCACATATTTCGTTTCATCTAATTTTGTGTTTATTCGTTATTTATTAGAAATAGTATGTTATTTTTATGCATGATTTAGTTATTTCTTTCGCACTAGGAGTTGCATGTGTTTATGTGATTAGAGATGTCATTTTTTGTGATCCTGTTCGAACGCGTTGTCAGACGCTATACAAACGTATGCATTCTGCCTCGTCCCATTCGAACGTGTTATCAAACGCTACTCAGACGCGTGCATTCTGTTTACCGTTCGAACGTGTTTACGAATGCTACACGAACGCGCACGCACTGGACAGTTTCCTTCATCATGTTTTATGCATGTTTGTTTCCTTAGTTATTTCTTTCCCCATCACATGCTTAGTTAGCTCTTTTTAATATTTATGCTTTTATTGTTATTGTTTATTTATCTTTCCGCATTTATTTATTTAGTATGTTCATGAAATTGTGTGCTTGCCGTTATTTCAACTTACTTTTATGCATGCAAACTTAGATATAGGTTGTATGCGAACTTAGATATAGGTTATTCTTGTTAATGTATGTTGCGTAGACTCGGTTATAGTATCACATAAATCCGTTCATTACAAGTGGCATAAGTAAGGGACCATTCCGAACCCAACGGTTTGAGGTCTTCCCTTACGAGGGGTGAGTGCGGCCTTAAAGCATTTCCTAGTTCACACTGGGTGGCGACTTCATGTTATTTCTCCGGTTTAGTTCCCCCGTGGGCTACTCCGTACTCTCCCGACTAGGCCGCGAGCCTAGAACAGCGTCGTCAAGTTCACACTGGGGTGCTCTCGTCTTTTGTTGAAAAATTGGGGGTTTGTGTTGTAATTTGTAATTTCATGTATTAGACATGTATAAATTATTTTGGGATTGATTTGGATTCAATTAAATATGTATTTCACTATTTTAGGATCAAAATGATTAAATTACAAAACTTTGGGGTAATTCGATAATTAATAGAAATTTGATTTCTTGGGTTAAAATTTCAGATTTTAAGTATCGTTTAATTAAATTAATATGTTTATTTAATTAATACAAGAAAAAACTTTGAAATCGAAAAAATTGTTTTTCGCGTTCCGCTGCACTAACCATGTAATTCCGTATAAAACCTCAACACAATCATGCTGATACTTTCATTGCTTTACCAGGTGGGCTAGGAACGTTGTAAGAAATTTTCACAATTGCGTCATGGGAAAACTTGAATATTCACTAAAAACTCATTGGGCTGTTTAGTGTTAATGGATTTTTCGATTTTCTTTTTGTATTTCTTGAAGATGCCAAAAGAAATGGGTTTATTTCAAAACTGGTAAGAGATATCTTCCTAACTGCAAGAAAAGCTGATGATTTAATTGACCAACTCTTACCTTATGAACCAAAAATCGACCTTATTCTTTCCAAATTGAACAGGTCTGGTAACAATCGTGGCAAAAAGCGCAAAGTAAACATGGACCTTAATCTGTAATCTTTAGTCGTAGTTGTAACTGTCAATTCCACACTAACCAGGTGATATCTTCCAAACTATACTTCTATTTCTTTAAACATTTGGGACAATGTCTCATTTTGGTTGGGGGAATGGATAGTTTACTAGATAATTTTCTTGTTTCATTGATGTTTTTATTTTTTTAAAAAAAGAAATTTTTACTTTGTTGTTATTTTGTGTGTAAGAATATATATATCCATATATATATATATATACACACAAATTAACAACAAATTTATTTTCTAAACCAAGTGGAACTATTGTTCAGAGGTGGCTGTGTAAGGAGTTTTCACTTTTGAGATGTATCTCATTATAATTCGTAACAAGTTATTTACTTTGTTGTTATTTTGTGTGTAAGAATATATATCCATATATATATATATATATACATACAAACTAACAAAAAATTTATTTTCTAAACCAAGTGGAATTGTTGTTCAGAGGTGGCTGTGTAAGGAGTTTTCACTCTTGAGACGCATCTCAATATAATTCGTAACAAGTTATTTGTTGTTCATTTTTTTTGAATCATTTAAATTTATGAATTCTCCATACATTGATTAAATTTGATATTTATATGCTCATCTGACAGATATTATCAACAACATGGTAACATATGATCATGGGTGGTAAGTGAAAATTCTGTAATATTAAGTTCTCTAGTCTGTTGGAGGTAACGCCTAAAGGCAGTGAAATTTATAAATATGTTTATATATTTAAAAAAATCAAATCATGCTTTTACTTAATAACCAGACTTCTTGCCTCAGCAAGCAATGATTGTTCGTGTAAAACGATAGAGTTTGATTTAGTTTAATAAAGCTTTTTACTCAGTAATCGGACATATTGCCTCAGCAAGCATTGATTTTTCACGAAAACAGTAGAGCTTGGAAAAAATGGAGTTTGAATAAAGTTCATTTTTGTAGCCTTTTTAACTTGAGCAATTAAGTCTGTAGGGGTGTCCTAACACTTAGTACCCTAAGGCCAACTGGTCTGGGAAATACTGGCTCAAAGCTCGTTAGAAAGGTTAAAAAGAAAGCTTAAGGGAATTAGACATTTTTTCTTTTTTATCTGAGATTCGAGCAATTAAGTTCGTAGGGGTATCATAACACCTAGTGCCCTAAAACCAACTGGTTTGGGAGTCACTGTCCCAAAGTTCGATACAAGGATATAAGATATGTTTATAAATAAACTTTCACTGCCAAAATGTGTAAACTCTAACATAATTTTAGGACAAAAATATTACTCTGTTTTCAACAAATAGCAGTGGATATTATGGGAACAATATATTGATTAATACCTTATTTTATTAGTATATGGCAGAATGGTAAGAAGTACATGAGAAGTCATTTATTTGATTATTAGAAAGAAAGAAAATAATTGTTAACTTAGATAAGAATTATGCTTTTAGATTTCGCTTGAATTACTAGGGACTAGTAATAAGCTGGTTGAGGGTGTGATGAACACTAAAAAGTGCATATTTATTATACGATAAGTCAATCATTTACATTTATAGTTTCACTAATCCCCTAAATTTGGCACGTTTGTGAAATAATATTTTAAGTTATGTTTTCAGTGTTTTTATTGTGTTATTTTTGTTATTGACTGGTAAAATACTGCTCGGAAGTTTGATAGGACAAACTAGACTTGGAAAATGGCAAAAACGGAAATTCAGCTACCACGCCGCGACACGAAAATGACTGCGCGTCGCGACGTGCCTAATAAGATGAAGACACCACGGAACGCGTTATTCTCTCAACGTGTGTCCCTAACGAGGCACTCGCGTAGCTACGCGCACAGCCTTGGCATCGCGACACACCGACCAAACTTTGCCTATAAATTGAAGCCTCCAACAGAAGAAATTTTCATAATTTCTTTCTGAATTTCTCTATAGATTTTGTCGAGAGAGTTTCTTGTGTGTTTATTTATTTAAAGCTTTCCGTAATGTCTTTTTCTTTCAGTAATAAATTACGATTAGCTAATTTCTTTCCGTTGGGGTAATAAGTGAAGCTTTTATAATGAAAACTTAGACCAATCTCACCTACATTATAATAAATAGATTTTAATCTAATGATTAAAACTTGATTTAGATCTAGATTAATTATTGACAAAATTGGCTACCGCCTATATGGCTGGTTTTATCTTGCTACCGCCTATATGGCTGGTTTTATCTTGCAACCGCCTATATGGCTGGTTTTATCTTGCTACCTCATATATGTCTGGTTTCTCTTGCTACCACCTATATGGATGGTTTTATACGATTTTGGCATAATTGAGTACCTTGGCAAGACTTGTTATAGACAAACGGTATCACCGCCTATATGGATGGTTTTATGTTTTTGGCATACTTAGTACCTTGGTAGGACTAGTTATCGACAAAAATGACTACCGCCTTTATGGCCGGTTCTATATTTTTGCATAAATAATTCCTAAGATAAATTAATTAGGTAACAAGGATAATTTATATGTTATAATTAAGCGAGATTTCTAGATTTAAAATATTAAAAGTGGATCCCCTAACTCCAGCATTCCATTTTATTACTACATTTTCACTTAAAAATTTCCAACAACTCTAACAAATCAAACCTTTTTCTTTTCGCTCCACATATCATTCTATTTTACTAAATCTATTCCCTGTGGATCGACCCGAACTTACTGGGTTATTTTATTACTTCGACACTCTTATACTTGGGAGTAAAAGATCACTTTTTGAGTGTGTCCCCTTCTTAGACGAAACCGTCCAGCCTCTTTAGACTTTTTTTGCTTTTTTTTTGATGATTTTTCCAACCCTGAATAGCCTTCGAACAACAGTCCAAAAATTGGACTGTTTTGCACACTGGAAACACTCTTTACGTGTGCGCAGCTCACTATTTTATGCTAGTTGTTCGCTAATTCTTCTGCCACTATTTTGGACAAAATAATCACTCCAAGACAATTATAAAATGTCCAAAGAATATACCTTTATGTTCCCAAAAAATTCTGCATGAAAACGTAACGAAACGGAACTTCAACAAGGTATGTAAAGTGGCGGCAGTGAGTAGATATTTATTCTTACTGCCGAGAGGTCCAAGAAAGAAAAGAAAAAGGATTTTTCGTAAAATTCCAAAAGATTTTTCATACTATGACTCGCAACCAACAATTGGAAGTGTGAGCTTCACTCACAAAAACAAATCCCTAAACACTTTAAAGACTTAAAAGTTCACAGACCAATTTTATTTAGTTTTTTCTTTTTGTTCTTCACAATTTTTCTTTCAACACTTTAGAGAAAAACAAAAACAAAAGGTGGTTAGGGTTTCTTAGAATGAATTATCCTAAAAGAAAAAATATTTTTGCTGATAAATGTCATCATAATGACATTAAACATATTATTTAATAAAAGATTATAACTTCCATTCCAAATCAAGAGTTTCCAAAACACATTTTGGAAATCCATTAATTCAAAATTTTAATAAATTATACATTATAATTTAATAAAAAAATTATAATAAAAAATTATAAATAATAATATAATGTTTTATTTTAATAAATAATAATATAATCATTTATTATGAAAATCATATATTAAAATTATTATACTGTTTCAAGTGTAACAAATATATTATTAATCATATTAATAATCATAATATATGTGAGTTTATAATTGGACTATCCAATTATATTTAAATTGCTCCAATAATCCCGGAATATTAATTAAACTTTTTAATTAATATATCAAATTATTAACTTTAGGTTATTTCAATAAAAATCCAAAGATGCACTCTCGTTGCCTCAGATATATAATATAAGCCGAACTACATCGGTGTCCATCGATATAGTCATTACATACAGATTGACCCTTCATGAGTATCACTTAATTAGAGTCAGGTCAAAATGTCTAGCATACCCCTCTAATTATTTTTACCTTAAGTATCATTGATTCTCTAATGAACAATTTATTCATAATAATTGATAAATCATAAATAGATCTTTTATTTTAAAATAAATAATTCCGTTTACACATTACATGAAGCTCAGTGGCATATATCCTAACAATCTCCCACTTGCACTAGAGCAAATGGGACATATCACGTAATCATAGACCCTCTAGGTGACCTTCAAACACTAAAGCCAACAAGGACTTTGTAAACGGATCAGCCAGGTTCTCTGTGGATGCAATTTTCGTGATAGAAATGTCTCCTCGCTACAACATATCCCCAATGAGATGACATTTTCTCTCTATATGCTTTCCATTTTTTTGGCTTCTTGGTTTTTTGGACTTCACCGTTGCACCACTATTATCGCAATAAAATATGAGTGGTTTATCCATATCCGGAATAACTTCCAGATCTCCCAAGAATTTATGAAGCCAGACTACTTCTTTAGCTGCTTCGCAAGCTGCTATATACTTAGCCTCTATGGTGGAGTCAGTAATAGAAGATTGCTTTATGCTCCTCCACACAACGGTCCCACCACCTAGGGTAAATACTGATCCAGATGTTGATTTTCTAGAATCGATATCCGTCTGAAAATCAGAGTTTGTATATCCCCTAAGGATCATATCCTCACCAGAATACACAAGCATATAATTTCTCATTCTCTTAAGATACTTAATAATATGTTTCATAGCTACCCAATGATCTAATCATGAGTGAGACTGAAACCTACTGACTACTCCCACTGCAAAACAAATGTCTGGACTCGTACATAACATAACATACATGAGACTATCAACAGCTGAGGCATATGTCATATGTCTCATTTCCTCATCTCCTTGAGGTGTCTTAGGAGTCTGTTCATTTGACAAATGAATTCCACGTCGGAAAGGTAAATTGTCTATCCTGGAATTCTGCATCCCAAACAGAACAAGGATATTGTCGATATAAGATGTCTAAGACATAACTAACAATCATATATTGTGATTATGAAGAATCTAGATCCTAAGTACATAACCGATCTCTCCCAAATCTTTTATTTGGAATTGGTTAGCTAGCTAGGATTTCACGTTTGATAATATTTTTAAATCATTCTCAATGAGTAAAATATCATCAGTAAAATATCATCGACGTACAACGTGAGAAAAACCACCTTACCATCAATGACGCGCTTGTATACATAAGGCTCATCGACGTTTTACTCAAAATCATAAGACTTGATTGTGGTATCAAATCTTATGTTCCAAGATTGAGATGCCTTCTTGAGTCCATAGATGGACCTTTGTAGCTTGAAAACCTTTTGCTATTGACATAGGGCTATGAAGCCCTCTAGTTGTACCATATAAATACACTCATCAAGATTGTCATTCAAGAATGCAGTCTTGACGTCCATCTTCCAAATCTCATAGTCATAATATACGGCAATGAAGAGAAGAGTGCGGATGGATTTGAGTATGGCTACTTGCGAGAAAGTCTCCTCATAGTCGACTCTCTCTTTTTGGGTATAACCCTTAGCCACTAGCCTTTCCTTGAATATCTATACCTCTCCATATGCTCATCTATTTCTCTTGTAGATCCACTAGCAATTTATAGGTTTTACGCCATCAGTTTGGTCTACAAGTTCCCAGACTAGGTTGGAGTACATCAATTTCGCCTCGAGGTTCATTGCTTTGAGCCATTCCTCTTTATCAGAATCGTCCATTGCATTATGATAGGTCAATGGATCATCTACACCATCACTGGATGTGATAACTTGTGCCTCTCCAACTCTCAGATAGAGTTCGGGTTGTCGTACAACCCTTCCACTGCGTCTAAATGGTAGATCATTCTGATATACTTGTATCTGATTCTTAGATGTCGAAGGTGCTTGAATCTGTCAACTTTTGTTGATGACAGTATGTTGGGTCTAGTCCTATATGATCACATCATATAACGTGTCATCATTTTTATGTCACCACATGGACGATCCCGGATTAAGGTTGCCATATATATATATCAAATGGACCGCAGCCAAAGATACACCACAAACAAAGTACCCACTTTGTTTGCTCTCTATGGACTATTTTAGATTACTAACTTCAGACTTAACTCCTTTTGTGTATGAAACTCATACATTAAGTTTGAAGGCACATCAGTAATCAATGGTAAGTTGGATAATTAACAATATACGATTTAAATCAAAACAATTGATAAATGAACAATTCATATTTTATTTTAAATTAACTAATTTTGTTTACAGATTACATGAACCTCTAGGGCATATATCCAAAAACCATTTGTATCACCTTGATATCGTCTGATTGTGGGGGTTGGGTCAGTGGCCTGAACATGTGGCTCAGAGGTGGAACCTGCTACACTGGTCATAGATGGAGTGGGTCTCTTGTATTGTCTGGGGCTATTTGGAAAAAAATAAACGGCCAATTACACTAAATCTGGAAAAAAAAATAACATACAACATCAATTTGAGGCATTGGGCAGTGCCTCAAATTGCCTAATTTGAGGCACCAAAATCAGTTGTTTTCCTCAATGAGGCAAACAACCAAACACTTGGTGTGCCATTTGGCATACCAAGTGTTTAGGCTTGTGTAGGGGTTTCAAAAATCCTCATACAAACCTAATTTCTAACAATAAAATAAATAAACAATAAAAGTGCATTCAATAACAACAAAATAAATTGACCCTACTATGCATGGGAAAGGATGTGAGAGAGAGATGATGCAGTGCAGAGAGCGAGAAACTGATATACGTGGGCCGTTTCTGGTGTTATTATAAAGGAAATTTAGCATCGTCAAGTCGAGCGATGCTAAAAATGACATTTAGCATCCCAATTTAAGTAGCGACGTTGAAAGTTCCATGATATAGCATCACCTAGTAGATCGAGATGCTAAATATACAATATTTAGTGTCACATACTTGATTATGTGATGCTAAATGTTGAAATTAAAAACTTATAAATTTTTAAATTTCCCTCCATACTCTTAGCGTCACCATATCGAGTATGCGACGCTAAATATTGTACATTTAGCGTCACAATATGGTGACGCTAAATAATATATTTTTTTATTTATTTTTTTAAAATATTACATATTATAAAATTTTAATTTTTTTTTATTAAAATTGTAAAAAAATGTACAAATTTATTAATCACTATTAAATGTTTGCTCGGTTTTATCGTCCGACGTAAACTCATATTCGACTACATCGTGCCAACTGCTAAATGTTGAAATTAAAAACTTATGAATTTTTAATTTTTCCCTCCATACTCTTAGCGCCACCATATCGTGTATGCGACACTATATAGTGTGTGTATATATTTATTTTTTAATTTTTTTAAAAAATATTACATATTATAAAATTTAAAATTTTAATAAAATATATAAATTTATTAATCACTATTAAATATCTGATCGGTTTCATCGTCTGACGTATACACTAGTCTTTGACTATATATTTTTTCGGTCGTCATCTTCTTCTTGATCGTCATCCAAGTTTTGGATGACCTCAATAGCATCAATGTCATTTTGTGTAAGCTGAATACTAATAATATCATTATGGATAACATTTGGCAACTGAAATATTTGTTCAACATCGTCGTCGTGCTCAACATCCTCTTTGAAGTGATCATCGATGGTATTTTATTTCTCTTGAACTTCCCAAATACCCCAATGGTTTACTTTTTCAACAACATTCCATCTATTTTCAAATTTTGGGTCATCTAGATATATGAGAGGACATGCTTGATGACAGAATATGTATGGATCATCATTGTAGCAAACACATTGAATGTTGATCGACGTTAGATGTTGATGGAACTAAATTATCCTATTTCTAGTATCGGTGTCAAACCACTTGCATGTGAACAAGACAATCTGACGATTAGGCCTGTAATCTACTTATTAACTCCTTGCAAAACATTGTAAAAATCAATAGTACTGTCACCATGGTCATATGGAACTATAATGTCACATTTTTATGTTGAGCATGAAATATCTCTTTGCTCTGTGATAAATCACACACATTAACGATACAACCAGAATACTCTTATGCTTGTCTTGCAGGACTATAAGCTAGTGATGCTATAGCACTGGGGGTCGATATCGCCTTTTTCAATCTGATTGTTTATTTAAAATGCATGTGAAATCATTGATTAGGGAAAATAAGATATATTATATACTAAAAAGTTTAAGCGTGGAAAAAACTCACAGTTGCCTCAAATCACTTAGGGAATGTTCTTCGTTGCCTCTCACTGATATTTTGATTGTTACTGTTGCTGCCAATAACGGTCTCATGATGTCTACATTAAATAAGGATGAAATTATTCAAATGTCCTTGTAAATTATTCAAATTATTTAATTGAATTTAGACACATAATGTAGGTATGACTGCACCTCATCGTAATTATTCAGAACAAACCAATTATCACGTTATTGTTCCTTAATTGTAAGTATTTTAACAATCATCTTCCTAAGGGATCTGCAGTTTTACTAGAAAATAGAGACATCATGTGATTCATATTCTCCCCCATCGTAGTTTCTAGTCTGACAATTAAGGCTGTTTCAATATTCTTTACGTACATCAAACATAATGTTAGGGATTCGTTTAATAAATAGGCCTCAGCAATTGACCCTTCGTTTACTAAATACATACCTTAATTAGCTAAATTCATAAACTAAAAGATTTACCTAATTAAATTCTAAACTCTAATTTTATAGGATTTACTCAAAAATACGTAATGGGTAAACAATTACTACAATAATATTGATACATTAGAGAAAATATATACCTTAATTAGCTAAATTCATAAACTAAATATTTACCTAATTAATTCCATACTCTAATTTTAGGAGATTTACTCCAAAATACATAATGGGTAAATAATTGCTACAATAATATTGATACATTAGAGAAGATACATACCTTAATTAGCTTATAGTTGGTGAGTATTTTTTTTTACGTGGGTATTGAAGAAAAATGAATAAGAAGAATGAATAAATAAGAGAATGGGGCGTGGGCTGCTGTTTTTATAGACTTTTTAGCGTCGTTGGTATCACTAGCGTCGCTAAAAGTCATACATTTAACTTCGAAACCTACATCCGACGGTAAAACATACAACATTTAGCGTCGATACTTAGGTAACGACACTAAATTAGTATGTTTAAGCGTCGAATATAGATTACGACGCTAAATATTATAATATTTAGCGTTAGATATAGTTAGCGATGCCGAAATTGATGACATTTAGCGTCGCTAACTATAATCGATGCTAAATATTTAGCGTCGATAATTTTATTGTGACCTTAATTGTTAAATTTTTGGCATCGAATAATCGCTGGCGATGTTAAATGTTGTACTTTTAGCATCATCGATCTTTGCAATGTAATATGTTATTAATTTTAGCGTCAGAAGGTTTTAGCGATGCTAAATATATATTTAGTGACGATTTTTTAGGAGACGCTAAAATTTTTGACGCTAAAGATTCTGTTTCTTGACACTATCAAATATTAAAACGTTTTCCACTCTTGAAAAATATTTTTATTGTATTGAAAAATATTGTCAAACAAACTTTTTGTTTAACAAAAGTCTTATTACTAAAGTCATTTGGTAGAATTAGAATTTAGTCTTGAGGTATGTTTATACCGAGCACGTCTCATTGGTAATTAAATGCCGATGTAGATTGGTAATCTTAACGCATCAATGCAAAATGAACCTCCTGCTGCTCGTTTTTTTTTTTTTTGTTGACATTTTCACTCAGGACTCATGAGGGTTTTTTTTCCCCTCATTTTTCAATGAAATGTTGACTAGCCCATGACTCATCCTGTGGAATGTTATTTGAGCAAAACTTAATAAAGCCGACAACTATGAAGGGCCTAATTAACTAATTTGAAGTCTTGGAATTAAATATTTTCATAGAAATTGGATGCAGGCCTTGGTGTAATTAATATTATTGCGCTGTAGCACTCTTATATTTCAAAATTGCTTATCTATGCACACCAGAGGGGGATGTGGCCATTGATTCATGTGGTCCAATTTGAATTTTCACTTCATGAAATTGGACAGAACCCTCCAGCCACCATATTTTTTGCTTTATTGTAAGCTAGAGATGGATATTGAGTACGTTATTGATAACAAGAAGGAAGAAGGGTAACCAATTAACTAATATAATATT